>APFE031718915.1:110978-133808 GCA_000404065.3 Pinus taeda | reverse complement strand
AAATTTTTGGAAGTAGGGAGGGATGTTAGGAAGTAGGGGAAAGTGGAATATCAGAGATCGAGTGAGGGGAAGGGGTCCAAAAGGGAAAAACACAGGCCTAGCCTAGAAAATTACCAACTTGTGGCAAGAAACTAGGGTTTGTGCAAAAATGAGGAATTTGGGGGATCTCAGTGATGGGAATTGTTTAAGAAGGTACATTAATGATAGGGGAAAGTGTATGAACATCAGGATACAATTTTTGCTAATGATTTGACCATTCAAGAGAAATTGTCTTCAAAACCCTAGGAGAGGGAAATGAACCTTGCCTAGGCGCAACTGAGGCATGAACAAGGTGTAAAATGAGCCAATGGAACCTGACATGATGATAAAAACCTTATGAATGATGATAGACTCAGCTGAATAGTGACATAGACTGACATTTGGGCAACTTTGAAAGGAGTGAAAGCAAACCCTAGACCTAATGCCTAGTGACCAAATTTTGCTTGAAGACTCACTAAAATGACAAAATTTGATTTTGACACCTTAAAATTACTTGTAAGAGCATGTTTGATCACTGGAGGAAGGCTGCAAAGACTAACACTAACAATGTCATTTCTGAAGATTTAGAATTGTTATACTTTAAAGATATATGTCAGTGATATACATTGTTATGAATGTGATATGTTTTATTTATAATTACTTTATTTAATTTCTTAAGCAAAGTAATCATTATCTATGAATGCATCTTTCTATCGATCAGTAATTCATCTATATTTATTTTTCTGTTAGAAATAATCAGAAATTGCATTGCTAATACATTACCCAGTTTAGATAAGTATATTTGTATGTTTTTGAGTTATAGGTTAAAGCACTTATCATTTTTATTATACCTTATAAAATAATCATCCATCAAACCATTCATTATATGGGAAACTGGTCCCATAATATCCAATCGGAGCCACCACACCAAACCGAAAAGGAGTTGTACTAATGTCTGAACCGGGTGGTTATCCCCAATGTTGGTGCTAGGATTTTAGAGGCATCAACACCTCCTGCGATAAGATCTCCGCCATTCATCTTCTATTAATCCTGTTCATCCATATATTCACTTAATCCCCTGCAGTAATATCTCAGCCATTCATCTCTCATTAATCCTATTCATCCATCTATTCACTTAATCCCCTACGATAAGATCTCCTCCGCTCATCTTCTGTTAGTCCTGTTTGTCCATCTATTCACTTAATCTCCTGCGATACGATCTTTATCACTTGTTTATGTTTATACTATTCGTTGATCTGACTAATCCAATGGTTCCTATGCACTACTGCTTCATTACGTCTCCCTTCCGCTGATTTCGATCTTCGATTGCTCTTCTGCTTGACTCCTTCCTGAACTTTGTTCTGTGTATTCTTTAAATGCTACCACTCCTAAGCTTAGATTTGGTTATTCAATCAGACTCCAACATTGTCTGATCATTGCAATACTCCTTCTATCCATCCTCAACCACCTTCCATCCACCTATCACATCTACAAGAACAATTAACTTGCATGCTTCATTTTACCAAAAAAATTGAAAACAGACTTAGTTTAGTTTCCTTGCTTACACAGTAGTTTTGTTTGATGCTCTTTACTTATATAACTTAGATAGTAGCATTAGGTTAGTGTTGATTTAGCAATCTTGTTTAGCATAGTTGTTTAAATGGTTAATTAGGATATGGTGTGCGTTAGCACTACCTGTTGTTTTCTTCATTACTGCAATAGAGTAGCTCTCTTAGAATAGATTTGCTCTTCTTCCATCAAAGAATCAAGCTTCTTCTGACTCTATAGAAGTTTGGCTTGGAACCCCTGGGGTCTCTCGCTAGATGAACAGTGATAATAGGCAAGACCTTCACTTCTACTTGTGCTTATAGCACTCTCACCTCCATGTTTGTACGAACCCCAGGTTGATAAGTAAAGCTGGTAGACTAGGAGTTGCAACATCCTTGCTGCAATATTGGCGCTCATCACTTTTTGGCGTCATTACCAGGAGGTGTCTGAGTAGAATGTGGGTACCGTTTTCTTTTCTTCTAATTCTAGTCTCCAATCTTTTGCCATTAGTTTATTTCTGCAAAAGTAATCTAGTAGCTTCCTTTCTTTCAGTGGTCATTATCTGCTTTCCTTTCCTAGTTGATTCATTTCTTTTTACCTTTTGCAAAAAACAAAAAAATATTTTCATTATGCATATTTAATTTCAAAAATAGAGAATTGCATTGCATTATAATTTGCATTCAATCATAAAAACAAAAACAAAATTATCCAACACCAACCAACCCCCCCATTTGATCGCGTGGTGCAGTAAGAGCCACATCACCATTCACTTTTGCAGGTAGAAGAAGAAGATGGCAAATAATGTAGATGAAATGGGTGGAGATGATGATAATGAGGAATATCCTCTTAGATTTCCCTTCCACGATACTGATGGAAGTGTGCACATGAAGAACATCCCTCCATCTTTTCTTCCAAAATTTCATGGCCTAAGGTCAGAGGATCTGGAAACCTTTCTCTTTGAATTTGAGATTGTTTCCAGATCTTATGGTTACTTATTAAAAACTCAAAAATTGAGATTGTTTCCAGCAACATTGAAGGATAGAGCTCTTTAATGGTTCATGAGTTTAGGGACTAATTCAATAATATCATGGAATGATATGCAAAAGATATCCTAGAAAAACATAAATATCATGATCTTAAAGAAGAAATATTTAGAATAAATCAAAGAGAAGATGTGAGTCTAGAGGATCTAATAGAGAGGTTCATGTATAATCTTAAAAGGGCAAAACTACATCATTTAGGATCTAACACACTAAAAACCCTCTTACTTAGAACAATTAGGGATGAGTGGATTGATCTCCTTAATCTCATAAGTAGAGGTGATGTATATCAATTATCATTTGACAAAATTTGTGAAACATGCAAACACATATCAAGAGGAAAAGCAAGAGTAGGTAAACCAGCATCAAGATCGGTATGTCAAACTAAACTTTGAATTTTTTTTGATGATTTTAAAACAAAAATTCTTAGCAATCTAACAAAACAAGTGGAAATGTTAAGAATGCAAGATGAAAGAGAAGAAAATGTTGATATTTTTGTTGCAAAATCACATGATGTTAAACATTGTCCATCATTACCAAGGTTGAAGGAAATTTACCAAGAGGGCAATCGAACAAGTCAATTGTCAATGTAGCAATGGTATGTAGCTCCAAGAGGACCATGGCATCCTATTCAGTCTGATGGTGCAAAATCCTAATTCAAAATTTCAAGCTTATGCACATCCACCTCAAAGTAATTGGAACACACCCTTTCCTTAGTAACATTGGCCATCTCAACCCCAAAACCAATCTTAGCAACAAGGTTGGAAAGGAACTTATGGGAGCCATCCACAATATCCTCAGTATTTTCCTCAATATCCTCCATACTAAACTCCATGTTATCCTTACCATTCACCTCCATCACAACCACAACCCCATCCACATCCATCTCAAATATACACTCCCACTCAACTACCTGTACCACCATTCCCAAGCCCACACATTGAAGTAGCTCAGCCCACTTACAATGCTAAGGTACAACACTTCCAAACATCTCTTGAGATCAATGGTATTCACCATAGCTCAGGAAGAGTATTGCAAAAAAAGAGATCATCTTGATATCATTTAAGGACCACATCCAAAAGAAGAAGATTCAAATAAGAAGACCATAGAACCATGGGCTACGATTGATGAAGAGCATACATCAAAATCAGAGATCGAGAGAGCTCCCTCATGGTTACCATCAAATCCTCCATGTATTCAAGAGAGCAATCAGAAAAAAGAGGAATATTTGAAGGTCATAGTAGAAGAAGACATGAAAAATGATCCAGATCAGTAAAAGGACCAAGGACATCACAACTATATTGAAATATGGTTCCAGACAGTCACTGAGTTACAGCATCACTCTCTTCCTCAACTATGCTTGATCCTTTCAAAGTCAAACCATTTGGTCTCTGAAATCCAGGTACATGTCAATGCATACAGTTCAAGCCTCCACATCATTTTGTTTGTCATCTTGATGTGCACATGGCTCCATTGGAAGTATTCTTATACTTGAAAGTGATTTTTTTCAAGTAGGGTAGGGTAGAAGAAAAAAACAAACAAACAAAATGAAAATTAAATAAAAATCTCAGGTGAAAACCTCCTTGGAGGCACCTCAGATTGGCTCATTGATTGAAAACCTCCATGAGGCGGTCAATGGGTTGGGAATAAAGAAAAAAGAGAAAAAAGAAAAGATCCTAGGTGAAAACCTCCTTTGAGGCACCTAGGTAGACCTACTAGTTGAAAACCTCCTCAAGGCAGCTAGTAGGCCTAGAAAAAAAAGAGAAAAAAATAAAAAATAAAAATATTTGCTCCATGTATATCTTTGATGAATGCATGTACTCTCCAACATCTGCAACCAACAAGAACAAGTTGGTACCAAAGGGAAAATTGGTCAATCCTAGGGCATGGACTTCATTGGGCCTATCAACCTTCTTTCAAAGAAAAAACATTACATTATTGTGAGCACTAATTATTTGACTAAGTGGCCAGAAATCAAGTTGATTAAGGCAGCAACAAAGAGAATATGGCTGAGTTCCTAAGGGAGAATGTTTTCTACAAATTTGGGTACCCTAGAGATCTTCAGTCACAGACACCTGCAAAAGCCAAGAAACCATCAACAGACAGAAAAGGAGGAAGAAGAATGACCATGCAGCAAATAAACAACGCAGTACCTCTGATCTTCGTCAACTGCAGCATGGCATCGAGACCACAGGTAAGTATCTTGCTCACTCACTCATATGCATCATTTGATCAAAAGTTGTAAAGGTTACGAGGTAGTTGGTTTATAAGTGAAAATGTGGCCAGTTAACTTGGCCACCTTCATTTAGTCATCACATACAAAACCAGGTGTCCTGTCACACGTGGTTGCAGTCAACTCAAAGGCAAAGGAGGAGTAAGACAAGAAGTGGTTAACTACGAATCTACGAGGTGGGAGTTTATTACAAGGAACCTCACGCCGAAAATCCATAAAGGAAACAAAACATTGTATTCATGCATTCCACCTCCTCGAAACTCCCTCACTCAAGTCGCTCTCATAACTCTGGCCACCCATCGGAAGCAAGGATCCATTGTTCTACAAGAGAATGCACAGGATTTCCTACAAGAACAGTCTACTGAAGTAGTCTACAGGATACACAGAGGCAGTCTACAGGATAGGCAAAGAGGGGTTCAAGAGGGAATATCACAAGAATTGCCCACTGCCACCATTCTAAAGAGGTAGGATCTAGAAATGCTCTAAAAGCTAGTGGATATAACAACTGTGGGAGGTGAATTACATACATA
Source organism: Pinus taeda (assembly GCA_000404065.3). Classification (NCBI taxonomy): domain Eukaryota; kingdom Viridiplantae; phylum Streptophyta; class Pinopsida; order Pinales; family Pinaceae; genus Pinus; species Pinus taeda. The sequence goes on along the minus strand of APFE031718915.1, from coordinate 128,439 downwards.
GGAAACTCTGTTTTCTCTTGAATTTAAAATTCTTGTGTCAAAACTCTCATTTCCTCCTCAAGCCTCACAAGCAATATGATAGGAAGGTTTAATAGGAGAGAACCCACAAACACTGTGAGGATACAAAAACACCCCCAAGTGCTTGAAATCTTTATAAGACACCAATGGATGGGGTCTTTTGAAAAATTCATAGGTTATGATGATGAGGTGGCTCAAGAATTTGCTCATTCCCTCACTCCACACAACAGAATCCATGCCATTATTATAGTTAGAGGGCTCACAATAGATTTCACCGCGGATCTCATCAGTAGGGTCACCACACTTCCCCTAGGAATTCCATGGAGAAAAGAAGAAAAAGCAGATAGTCAGGCGGCAAAAACGAAATTATCTTTAGAAGGTGAAGAACCTACAGAGGATAAAAATGGAGTAAGGAGGGACAATCTACCATACCCATGGAGTGAGGTAGGTTACCAACTCATCAAATATATCTCATGTGAGGGTAGATATAGTGTTGTTTATGGATACCATTTTAGGATGCTTGAAGAATTAAGATTTGGGGTAGAAACACCAATTCACCAAAGACTCAGCATACCCTATTTCTTAATGCAATCACTCATAGACTCCAGCAACAAAGTAAAGGAAGTTAATTCACAAGAATTGGCTCACCATGGGTTGATCAGGATCCTCATTGAGGATGCCCTCCAAAACTCAAGATCCCTATAGCATGGCCAGTCTTCAAAGACTTACCAGCAGAGGATGACATCAAAACCCTTACACATTAGTTTGGTTTGATGCACTTTACTTCTGTAACTTAGATAGCAACATTAGGTTAGTGTTGATTTAGCAATTCTTTTTAGCATAGTTGTTTAAATGGTTAATTAGGATATGGTGTGATTTAGCATTACATGTTGTTTTCTTCATTGCTATAGTAGAGTAGCTCTTCTTCCATCAAAGAATCAAGCTTCTTCTGACTCTATGGAATTCTAGCTTGGAACCCCTGGGGTCTCTTGCCAGATGAATAGTGACAACAGGAAAGAGCTTCACTTCTACTTGTGCATATAGCACTATCACTTCCAAGTTTGTACGAGCCCCGGGTTGATAAGTAAATTTGGTAGCGCAGGAGTTGCAGCATCCTTGCTGCAACACTGGTGCTCATTAGTCTTGTTGAGCTTCTTGTTTTTGCCTTTCCAACCTCATTAGGACGAATACTTTCAAGTGTCTTTGTCAGCCATTTTGGGGGACGTTTCTGAGGTGGCCTATGCTACTCAGTTGACTAAGTTGGGTTTGAATCAAGATTTAGCCTCCCAATTCTTTCAATCACATCACTCAAAGTGCCATTTGGATCAGTGGTTGGATCTTCATGCGAGGAAGAGAATGCTTCAGAAGAATATTCCACAGATTGATCCAGTATAGGAATCCTCCCTTCAAGATGTGGAATCTCATTATCAAACTCTTGAAAATATTTTGCATGTCTGAATCTATCCAAGCGATCAAGTTTCTTCTCAACAACATTGTCAGCCTTGGAAGGTTCAAGAAAGATCACATCTCTAGATATTATAAATTTCTTATTGACTTCATCATAGAGATGGTATGCTTTGGAGGTATTTGAGTACCCCAGGAAGATACACTTGTGTCTCCTTGAATCGAGTTTATTTCTTTGTTCCTTAGGTATCAAGGCATAACAGGTGGAAACGAAAACCCTGAGATGCCTCACCGAAGGAATGTGGCCATACCACATTTCATAGGGAGTCTTGTTATTTATTTCATTAGATGGAAACATATTCTTTATATAAAAAGCACATAGAACTGCATCAGCCTAAAACATCAGTTTAGAATTCTTGAAAATATCATGGAACATACCATATTTAAGATTGTCCTATTAATTGTTTCAGCTACTCTGTTATGTTGCGGATTATAAGGCACATTTGTTTTATGTTGGATCCCATGCTGGAGAAATTAGTTTTCAAATTCATTTGAAATGTATTATTTTCCATTATCAGTGCGAATAGATCCAATGTGAGATTGTGCATCATTTTCAATCCATGCATGAAAATTCTAAAATGTTTCAAAAGCATCAGACTTGTTCTTCAATAAATAAACCCAACAAGTTTTAGTGTAGTCATCAATACATGTCATCATATATTTATTACCATTCACAGAACGAATAGGCATTGGGCCACATATATTAGAATGAATGATTTCAAGTTTTCTATGTGCTCTAGAATGAGAATCATGAAAAGACTGTTTGTTGTGCTTTCCAAAGATACAAGCATCACATTGCTTAAGTTTCCTAGGAATAGTAGATAAACCAGTAACACCATTTTTTTCAACAAAGAGAGTTTGTCATAGTTCAAGTGTCCAAATATAGCATGCCATAAAAGACTTGATGGAAATATACCTTCATCATAGTGAGAATTGTATGAAATTTTTTGTGCATGAGCAGAGGTTCCTTACAGCTTCAAAAGTCTTTTTTCTTATATCTCTATCATGAAAAGTGAGTGATCTAGTGCTTCTTTTGCCTTGACCTTGCCATAAAATATATGAATGGAGTGTCCTTGTTGTCGGATGTGTACCAAAGACAACAAGTTTATCCTCAACTCTGGGAGGTATTGAACATCATGTAGAAGAACGTTTAGAAGACCAGGTGGTTTGAGCCTAATGGTTCCAAGCCCTGATGGCTTGAGTTTTGACTTGTCTGTAAAATACACTACTCCATCAACATTGTCAGTGAATTCTTCAAATAAATCTCTCCCGAAATTCATGTGGCAAGTTGCTCCTGAATTAAGAAACCAATCATCTTTCCATGAAGCAAGTGGAACATTGAACAAGTCTTCAATTACTCCAATATTGCAATGCATAACATAATGAGTGGCCTTGGGTGCTTTACCTTTCCCTTCATTTCTTTCCAGCTCAATTTGGTCCCAAGGAAAGTTACAAGTGGAAGCATCATTTCCATCTCTATTGCATCATATGCAATGAAGATCAAACTTTTCTCCTTGGAATTGTCTGCCCCCTTGCCTCTAAAATTCTACCTTCCTCTTCCTCTTTGGCCACCTCTTTCTCTAGAAGAATCTTATGCATGATTCTTCTCTTATGTGCAAGACACACCACTTCTTCATAATACTCAGGAGTTGTCTTCTTCCCAAAATCCTTTTCTCTCTCAGCAAACTTCTTCTCAAGGGAGTCAAGGGCAATCTCCTTAATATTTCCACTTGCTTGCAATGACTTAAGATATTATGAACAGGTGGGATACAGTGCCTTGACATAAGATATGAGAGGAATATCAATCTCAACACCAGTGGGTTTTATATCATGCATAATTGATCTTACTTTTGAAGGAAAGAGGGTCATCATTTTCAACTCAAGGTTGAACAACTTAATCATCAATTGAACAACTTCAAGTTTAGAGTGTGAGTTGTACAATTCCTTCAATTTATTTAAATATTTGAAGGCATTTGAAAATGGTGAAATATTTCGACTCACCTCTTCATTTACTGACGTTGTAATCAAGGCTTAGGCCTTGTTGTTCTTATTTTCCCAAATGGAAAGCTCCTTATCTGAAGTGGGATTTACATGTGCACTGTCTCCTTATCCTTCACAAATCCCTTTCCACAACTCATTAAAAATGAGGGTGTGTTTTATCTTTCGGGACCACTCAGGATAGTTCTCTTTGCCAGTGGGAACTACTCCCACTATAAAGATTAAGGAGTGCATTATGTACCCAAAAAACCTCAACTCAAAGATGAAAATATATGATCTGACCCTCACTACTACTCACACCATATATTAAACATATCCATAATATATTTACAACATACTTCACAATGGGAGAATGTATGGCTTTAACATAAAAGGAATTATGTATAATGTATGGTCATCATTATTGATACATGTATACCCATTCAACCAATTTTATATGTCATTCTAATTACTATATGCCCACCAAAACAGACATGACCTTCCAAAATAAAGTGTATACCATTTATACACACTTATGGCATGAAATTCCCTACACGACCTTCATAAAACAGGACTCATGACACACCATATAAAATTTTCATGAAGTGCACTATACAATCTTTATAAAAGAGGGCTCAATGCAACACATCAAATCAACTCGTCATCGTATACCAAACAAGATTCCATACACATATGTCATTCAACACACACAGTTTTCAAAAATATTCAATGCAATTCTTAAAATTTGTTTGACCTATACCATGGCCTTTAAAAAAATGGCTAATGAATGGTCAATTTAGCAATGTAGTAATCAACACATACCATATGTCAGATGCCTTCATGGTCTCAAAATTCAATACACATAGATAAGATACAACTCCTTTCAATGCATAATAGCCAATAGTCATATGCACCAGCAAAGGCTTTAGTGTATGGTGTTCATGTCTCATATTCAATACAGTCTTCAAAGCAGAGATTCAAACTCTTTTTTTTTTAACACAACAGTTTGCAATTCCTTTACGCACCAAAATTATGATCCCTTCAACAACAACAATTTGGAGAGTAGGTTAACGCGGTGTCTAAAGAAATAAAGGAAGAGAGAGGTTCCGACCAACAGGATTTGAATTCTAGCAAAGGGACAGAGAATAATGGCAATAAAAAAATAAGGAAAATGGCAGGACTTACAACAAAAACAACTAATTTTTGGAGTTGGAGGAAGCTAAAAAAGGGTTGGCTCTAATATCATGTCAGGTTAGGAGGTAACACCCACACTGAAATTTGTTTTTTGCATTAACATGGAACATGAATATATACATGGAGATAGATATTACTAGGTTTCATATCCAAATTTCTCTTCATCTTACAATTTCCTTTATTTTCCTATTTACAATATTTACATGGATTTACCTAATCCAGAATATTAGGTGTCAACAACTACTATGACCCCATATCGAGCAATATGTGATATAGGGGAGATATTACTCAACCCATCCTATTGCCTATTGATATTCCCAATAATGACCCTAAAAAATTGTGTGCTAGAACACCTGCATCATAATCTGAGCTTGGAAGAGATACCCTAATACCAAGAGGCAAGGATCACACGTCTCATCAACTCGTTTCCCAAACAGGGAGGGACAATCCCAAGAAGCCCTTCTTATGGGTATGATGCCAACCAAGGTGTACTCTGCAAATACCAAGATAGGGTGAGATACTACTCCAACCTTATGGGTAACAGATAAGGGTGATACCCTATTGTCCCGAGTTCCCTCAACCCTAGGAGACCTCTATCTCAATTCCTCACCCTGGGAGCTCAGACAAGGGGGAAGAATTGGCTTAGTTTCATTGATAATACTCATATCTGGTATCAACTTGATCATCATGTTGCAACAGAAAAAGTCTATTGTTCATATAAGTCATCAAATCAGATACCATATTAGAACATAAATAATCATATATATCACAAAAGGGATACGTAGTCAACCTCCCTCTCAAGGAGGTGTCAAACACAAACCTAAGCTTGTATCAATATATGAAGGTAACTCAGTCCCAGTTATATGCGGAATTATATTCCATCGGTTCCCACTCTTTGTCATCATAATGTATCCATGTCATATCCAGATTGTGCTTAGACAGCTCTGCAAGGAGCTTCTTCATCCTGCCACATAGCTAGCCATGCTAGCAACATCATACTCAACCTTGGTCATGCTACGGACCTCTCATCCAAGATATCATGGCAGATATCATACTAAGGCAACATTCAAATGTGATTGTCTCATCAATAATGATCCTAATCATCATCAGTATATCTAAGTAGTCACATATCACAGGAAAATCATCCCATGCAAGTATTTTGAAGGATGCTAGGTAGCAACTCAATGTGAATGAAGTTACTCAATCATGAGTCGACTTAGGTTCTATGTACAACATATATGTATACGAACAAGTGTTAAAATGGAACATCAATGCTTCAATCAAATGGCAGTTTCCATGTCAAGTTCAACAATATCTCTTTACATCTTCTTGAAATTCAGTCAGAGGGTACAAGGATTTGTATTTCCACTTTCTAATCATTCTTCAATAGCTTCACAATATATATTTTCTTTTCCAACTTCAAAAATCAATACATCATGCCATGATTCATCATTTTACACTTCATAGACCATCTCCCTCTTACTTTGATTATCAAGGGATCATTTCCTATCAAGAGTAGACCATTAGTATAAAACCAAAATCAAAATCAAAGTCATAGCTTGGAACACTTATGAAGTAGAGGTTTGGATCAACACATCTTCTTGGATTCACCAGATAAATGTCAATACATACATATATGGATCAGGGAGCATGCTTCATATGGTGCTCTCTATAAATATAACACTTTACCAAACATGAATCAATGTTGTCAGATCAAAACTAATATTAAACTCATCAATATCATTTATATCAAATTCTTTATACCAAGTGACAGGTAGAGCTCTCATCAAGTCATGACTTCATCTATTATCAGGCCAACAAGTTTTCATTTCTCAACCAATATCAATCCAAATTGCATCAAGTCATCCTCATGATCATAATATATGTCACTAGATGCAAATGCATACACCATAATAAGTTATGCAGGTTCCATCCATTCAATGTTATATTACTTCACATTAAATCACAAGTGTAAATACTTCATCCAATGTGCTAATAACGAGGAGGACAATAGAAAACAATTATCGAATACCAATATTAGTCACTGAAAGTTACTATGCCCACATAGAATTTTCATCAAGGAAAATCATCAGTCGTCAAATCAAATCATTAGTCATCAGGTCAAATCCCAAATTCACTATCATAGTTATATATATAGTCAAAAACATATCTCTACATAAATTCAAAGTTCTAAGTCATTATCAAGCATCATGTCAAAAATCCAAACACTGCTCATCTATATCAATTAGCCAAATTATGTCAAACTCTTGCAGCCCAAACTTCAATCATCATATCTTTGTCACCTACAAACACAAGTTCAGTCTACACATTCATATTATAGTGAACATTCAAATTTCCATGTTCATAGAACTTTCCGTTGTTTGCTTCATGTTTGTAGGACTGACATGCTTCATGTGAACATCTAATTTTATGCACAAAACTTCATTTTTGTGTCTAGCAGACATAGTTGCACCAATAGGCCTTCCCTACAAATGGTTGGGAGGCTACAGTCACACCCTTGAAGTTACTTTTGTGTTGATGAAAGGATACAGTCTCACCTATAAGCTTGATTCCATGCGACTAAGGCTTAGAGTAAGGGAGTACTCTCTCTTCTCAGGTCAGAACTTTTCTGCAGATCAACAATGTGAGATATTTGTCTATTCATGCCCATAAATCATATTTCAATAGTAAAGAATATACATATAATTCCAATGGTAATAGGAGTAAGGATATTGTGGAGAGATTTTCCCTTTGAATGGGAATCCACTTCATTCATCTTCATTCAAGTCATCAACCTGATTATAATACTATCATGAATCAAAAAATATGTTAGATCATAAAGTCAGACTATATCCACATATTCATCATGGTCACATATTTTAGCATCAGCTACTTCACCATGACATAATGGCATTAATATTTCATCAAGGGTTAGAGTTAAATAGCTAATATGAGCATCATAACATTACTGATTTGTTACGTAACTCAATCTATCATGTTAGGGCATTCAATTTTACCATATGCCATAATTACTAAACACATCAAACCATAACCATGGTCAACAAAAGATCTTGAATATCAATCTCATTGTTATACTTATATCATCATGGCTACCATGCTTGTCAACATTAATAGTCTCAAGTTACCATCTATTAGAATGAAGGTGCTATCCTTCTTCATGGGATCAAGATATCCAAAATGATAGGTGTTATCCAACATCAAGTATACCAATATATCAAGGATCAATATTAAGAATCAAGAAATACCAAGTGCACCATTTAATTATAAGAAACATGAATCAAAATCACTTTCACATGCATGCATGAACCATTTGAGAAGGAGACATTCTCATCATACCTTAGGACTTTCCTTGCCATAAAATCTTATAGTTGTAACATAAAATTGAAACAATATATCATGCATGCCTTGTAGTGTTCAAATACCTGTGCACCTTTTCATTTGGCATAGGAAGCTTGTAGCACTTTGTCACTTTTTCATCAGGTGTCGCTTTACCTTTTCCAGCTCTAGCCATCTTTCCTGTATCTCAAATGATCCTTAAGAATGATATTCTTACTAGGTCTCATCAAGGAGGTTAGAAACATCCAAATACTCAAATATACATGAAGGAAGTATAAGTAATTATCAAAATAATAGTCAGATCAATAAGTCTAAACAGAAGTAAGTACATAAAGAAGCATCATAAATCAAAAGGAAATTATCTTCAATGATAGGTGATCCTCTTTTGAACTAGCCTTTAAGAGCCATCACTGTCCATTCATCAACTTTATTAACAACCAGGCCTACTAGAGACTATCCCATCTAGGGCTTCATTAAATTTGATACAAGTACTTGAACATTTCCACATTGACCATGCTAGATTTCATATCTCATAAATTTTCCATAAACCAGGGTTTCTCTCAAACCCTAACCTCATAATATACATCAAACCCTATAATCCTTTTAGGTATCCTCCATATTATCTTGCTTCCATCAAAGATGTCTCGATGGGGATGATATTTCAACCCAGCTCTGATACCATGTTAATTTTTCATAGGGCTATATTGTTCTTTGCTTTGAAAATTGCATTTCTTCATTAACACATTAAGTTCACCCCTTAACATCATAACATTATTCATATTTACATCATTATTCAGCAGCATATACAACTATGTAGAAATAAAAATATCATCATCATTAATGCAGCAGAACATAAAGGAATAGTAGAAGAAAATCGTTCATGCATAGAGACACTAGGATTGGTCAGAGACCAGGGAAAAACCCACTATGGGGAAAACCCTTTCAAATTATTCTTCTTATTAGATCATCATCAAAATGATTCCAAAAAAGAGAGTATAATGATCCTTATCTTCATATATGCAACTAACCAAAAAAAACAACTACAACATCTATAAATGAACCCAACAAAGCTTATACTCAAAAATATGATTTTGAAGTTTGTAATGAATTGTTACTGTCTACAGTAAATTGTTGAACCCTGCAGTCACTGAGAAAATTTTTTAGACAACTGAGATTCCATCATTTAAGTCTTGGTCACACTAAGGAGGAGACATGTGAGAAAATATAGCAGCCCAGTCGCACCCTTAAGCCTAGCATGCGAGCGACTAGGGTCTGCAACCAAGAATTTGTAACCCTAACTCCTAGTCGCATGGATGGAGAGTTGTCCATGCTACTGGAAGGATCCAGTCGCATGGATGAGATTTTGTGCAAGCAACTGTGGTCGAATTCATTATGTGTTGTGCTATGACTATGGCCCAAAACCCTAAAACTGAGATGAGAGCTTCAAACCCTACAATTTCACCTCACAATGAAATTGTTCCACCGCAGATGAGCCTCAAACCTGTGTAAGCCAAAAACCAAGATAGAAGAGTGTCTCATGATAAAATTCCAAATGAGGTAGAGGTCACTTGTATTTATAGCCATCTAAGGGTGTCCACTTTGCTTCAGGGTTGACCTTGTCAAGTGTGCACATGTGGTATTTTATTCATAAGTGCACTTTTCCTTATCCATTTTGAGTGATCTTTAGGTTAATTTTGGTCCTATAGAAAAGAGGAATTCAATGCAATCATCATCTCCATCAGGTGAGCTATCCAAAGTATAATTTGACTGCATTTTCATATTTTAACAATAACTCCCTAACTACATGGTTAAAACATCAATCAGGGACCTAGGATGATAACATTAAAGAAATAAATGTTCAAATCAAACATACCCTGTTATCATATAAATATGACCAAATAATACTCTGGAAAATAAAAATCTCAAATAGTTGGAGTCATTAGGGTTACATTAGGCTTTGATTCAAATGAATGTAAAATATAGTTTTACATTAATTGGATTAAAGAGGCCTCACTGTATGTTTTATAACCCCGAATATAAGCAACAGAGTTGCCTAGGTTCACAAAATATTGATAGGGTGCAAAAGGTTTTGTAAGGTAAGATGAAATCTTCACTTAAGTTTCAATACACATCTCAGACTTATAACTATCCACCTCCACCCCCACATCTCAGAGTTCACTCAACGATTAGGGTTTTTCACTATCAACAAGCTTTAAGGAATCATATTTCAAACATAACAGAGTTGTTAGTCCATCAAAGATCCTGGAATTCTTGTTAACTCATGTACTCCCCAAACAAAACAAAACAATTGAATTTCAACAAGGTTCTGACCTTCATATTTGAATAAGAACAAAGGAAGAAAAATGTTTTCACTCTTCAGAAATGCACTCAAATATATCCAAATTATGGTATGTGTCTATAGGTATTAACAAAAAAAATGATTTTACAAGACTTAACTCAAAAATGTCTCAAATATTCTTCACAAAAACCAAATCTTGCAATAGATTCAACACTTTGAGGAAACCAACCTTATAGTAAGAAAACCTTGATTATTTCTTCATAAAAATAGAGAATTGACGCAATATAACAACGCTTTGATTCCGCAATTAAAATACAAACAGTTCTTGAAAATAATCTCATGTTTCTCACTTCAATTACTTCCAAATCTATTAAATCAACTTACTCATAAAAGTAACAAATATATATAGAGAGGAAAACATGGTGTGGGAACCACATTCACTGACATATCAAACCATCAAGGAGATTTTGGTATTAACAAATTTCTACCATGACGATAAGCACACCAATAGGAAAATCTGCAAATAAAGCAACAACTACTTAGCTAGAGGGATGTTGAGTTGGGATGGTAGGCCCTACCAGTCCAACTCTGACCCTTTTAAAAAAAACTTAAGCTACAGAGCTACGATGATCATCAAATGCAAAAGAAATAAAAGAGGAACCTGGCATTAGATTATTTTGTTGAAATTAAATCAGTCTTTTACATCTAAGGCCATTTGCTCTAGGCTCAAACCAACAATATAATACTACGTTAACATCTCCTCCTTCAAAAAATCCATGCTTGGGATTTTTATGAAGATTACAACATGAATTTTGGCTCTAACAACCCAATTTTTGAATTCTGTAAAATTTTGTATTCTTAACAAATTGGCCTCAAAGAATACTACGTATCTCCCAGACTATAGCAAATTATTGAAAACAAACTTAGTCAATTTCCTATATTGGAAGGAAAATTGTTAGGTCCCTATAATACTAGTGTAGTCCCCTTATTGTTATTGTTAGTGTATCCCCCTAATGTTATTGTTGTTCCTATGTAGCCCCCATATTGTTATTATTGTTCCCTTACATTATTATTGTTATGTAGGCTCTGGTTATGTTATGGTCCCTTAGACTCCTATATATACCAAGGAGGTCTTTTCATTTGAATCATCCAATAAGTTTTCATTTATGTAATGTAAAGGAAGTTTCCCAGTCAAAGAGGTTATTTCTAAAGTTTTTGATCTATCTTTTCTTATATTTTGTGTGTTGGTTGCATAACATTTGGTATCAGAGTTTTGGATTCTAGGGTTTCGTTGCTTCAAATAGGGCATCTTGGTATTTTTGCTATAACGTTTTTTCTACGATGCTTCAGAAGCTTAAATTTCTACCACATGGATTTGAAATCTGTGTGAACTTCCTGTAAGAGTTTCAGATCTTGGTTCGCTATATTTTCTAAGATATGGTCCGAAAAAGTTAAGGTTTTTGCAAACTCAAGAACTCAATCTCAAACAGGTGACCTAGGGAAAATAGTCATAAATTTCTCTCCCAACATCATATTTGAATTTCGTAAAAATTTGATGAAATTGCACGGACTATAGTTTTTTTGTATCTTTTTTAGGGCTAAATGTTGAAACAATGACACGTGGAATTGCATACAAGTTCTCTCTACTGAACCAAACTATAATCAGGTCTTCGTGGGATATTGGGAATAACGTTTTATTGAAGAATCCAATCTTGGTCAGGCTTATGGCGTTGGAAATAAGACTCATAAGGATAAAATAGGACAAAATTTTAGATCTTAGAGATTTGAAATTACAAGTATGTAACAATTTAAATATCGAGCTCCTAAAAAACAAGAAAAAGGTGTGTATTTTTTTTTTAAATTGCATAAATTTTGTTTGAAAAAACAGTTTGAAGTAATTCAAAGGGCATGGTGAAGCATAGATATCACTGTTTGATTTTGAAATTCCTCGAAAAAAAAAAAAATGGAACACCTATTAAGCAACCATAAAAGTCTATTATTACACATGAAGAAGAGGAAGAAATGCAACATGATATATCAAAGTTACGAGACCAAATGCAACAAATTTCCCTATTGCAAAGAGTAACCAAAAATGAACTGGAAGCTAAGATGGATGTTTTGAATAATGGTTTAAAATTTGACATGGAACAAATTATGAATGTCAAGATGGAAGGTTTGAAGGATGGTTTTAAAATAGAAATGAAGAGGGGCCTAGAAGGTTTGAAGGAAGGTTTAACAAAGTTTCTACAAGAAATTCTTCTTAGTGGTGACAAGGTACTCCATGAAAATCATGTTGAGGACAAAAGGAATCTGAATTATGATATTAGAGACTCCAACAGTGGTTTGAATACTAACCACATTCCAAGGATCAATATGAGAAAGTTTGATGGCAAGGTTCCTGTAAGATGGATACTCCAGATGGAGAAATTATTTGATCTAAACGATGTGTCACACACACAAAAGGTACACATTGCATCTTTATATTTAGAAAAAATCGCTTTCTGTGGTATTGATGCCTTTATTCTCGTAAATTAATTGTCACTTGCATAATTTTTGCAAAAGAATTGGTAGCACATTATGAGGATACCAAGAGAAATATCTTCTTTAGCCAATTGATAAATCGCAAACAAAAGGGTTCAATGGCGAAGCACATTGAAGACTTACAAAGATTGAATATCAAGGTAAATGATATTCCAAAGGAGCACAGGATTGATGTCTTCATAGGAACTTTAAAGGATAAAATCCAACATGAGGTTCACTTTTTGGAACCTAATTCATTGGAGAAGGTATTCAAGGTGGCAAGAAAAGTTGAAAGAAAAAATTTGGCAACAAGGAAGTCTACCACTCACAACTATAAATATGGTAGTGTTGTTTCTCCTAACCTTCCACAACATACAAGGTTGACACCACAACAATTGGAGGAAAAAGGAGAAAAAGGGATTTGTTACATTTGTGATAGAAAATACACTAAAGGTCATAAGTGCACTAAGAAGAAAGTATTTTACATATATTGTGAAGAGGAGGAAGAAAATGAATGAGAAACATTAAAAGAGGAGGATATACACCAGGATCCAACCTCAGAAAAAGAATAAATGAATCTGGCCATATCTTGCAATGCATTGGCGAGAATTACCACTCCTCAAACTCTCAAGGTAGAAGGATATATCAAGAATATAAAAGTAATATTGTTGATTGATTCAGGTAGTACCCATAATTTTATTCATTGTAAGGTAGCCAAGGAATTAAATTGCTTTCTATATCCAGCACAAGAATGTCAAGTGATGGTTGCAAATGGAGAAAATATAAATTGCTCTGAAAAGTGCCATAATATCAAGCTAACCATGGGGGAATATATATTGAACAGTACAATGCTTTCCATTCCAATGGGTGGTTCTGATGTTGTACTAGGAGTCCAATGCTTACAATCTTTGGGGATGATAGCTTTTAATTTTCTAGAACGTTTCTTGAAATTTTTTTGGGAAGGAAAGGAAATTGAATTAAGGGGTATCGTAGGGAAACCAGTGAAGATAATGAGCTCTAATGGCATGAAAAATATTTTGAAGAAAGAAAAGTGTAGTGTAATTTCACAATTATTCTCACTAGAGGTTCAAACACCAAAATCATCTATTTCTTCAAATCTCCAAAAAGTATTGGACAATCATTCCAAGGTATTTGAGACTCCTAAAGGCCTCCCACCTATTCATGATTATGATTATGCTATTCACTTATTCACTTGATTCTAGGAAGTGTTCCTCCAAACATCAGGCCTTACAAATATCCCCATGCCCAAAAGAGTGAAATTGAATGCATGATTGTAGATATGCTAAAGGTCAGTATAATTCAACCTACTCAAAGTTTTTTTCTCTGCTCCAGTAGTATTGGTACACAAGAAGGATAGATCATGGCATATGTGTCTGGATTATAGGGAGCTCAACAAGGTCACTATTAAAGATAAACTTCCCATTTCTATCATTGATGAATTGTTGGATGAATTACATGGAGCAATTTACTTCACCAAGTTGGATCTTAGTTCAAGATATCATCAAGTTAGAACTCATGAAGGTCATTATGATTTTTTGGTCATGCATTTTTTCCTTACTAATGCACTTTCCACATTTCAAGGTTTCATGAATTCCATTTTCAAACCCTTCCTTAGAAAATTTATGTTAGTAATTTTTGATGATATACTAATCTATAGCAAGTCTTGGAAAGATCATGTTCAACATGTGGATAGGGTTCTCAAACTATTGGAGGAGAAACAATTATATGCAAAAACCTCCAAATGTTTCTTTGGAGTACATGAGATGGAATATTTGGGTTGTATTATATCTCATGAGGGTGTTAAGGTACACCCTAACAAAATTAAAGCCATTAAGGAATGGAAAATCCCCACAACCTTAAAGCATCTTTAGGGATTTCTCTGGTTGATAGGTGTTATCACAATTTTGTTAATAATTAAGGGAGAATAACAATGCCTCTAACAACATTACTAAAGAAAGATGCATTTTCTTGGACTCCGAAAGCAACTAAGACCTTTGAACATCTTAAAGAGTCAATGTTGCATTCAGCTACCTTAGTTACATCAGACTTCACAAAAACCTTTATTGTGGAATGTGATTCCTTAGGAAATGGAAGTGATGATATTTTAATGCAAGGAAGACCTATTTATTTTAAAATTCATCCAATCAAGGGAAATTATTTACACAAAACTATTTATGAGAAGGAAATGTTGGCAATACTACATGCACTGAAGAAATGGCAACCTTACCCAATGGGAAGACACTTCAAGGTAAAAACAGATCAAAACAGTTTTAAATACTTTTTGGAACAAAGATTATCTTCAAAAGACCAAAAAAAATGGGTCATAAAGGTGTTGGGTTTTGACTTTGAAATCATTTGCAAAAAAGGGAAGCAAAATTTTGTTGCAAATGCACTCTCAAGAAAGGATGAGGATGTGGAAGCATTTCTCTGTCCCATTTCTATTATCCAACCTAATTGGATAACTGAAGTAAGGGATAAATGGAAGAAATATGAAGAGGTATGGACACTCATTCAAAAGTTGCAGCAATATCCCAATACATCTGATACAATTATCTGGAAAAACGGTTCATTATGGTACAAAGATCACTTATATATCTAAAAGAAATCCCAATTCAATCATAATATTCTTTTGGAATTGCACACCTCCCCCTTAGGAGGGTACTCAGTGTTGGGTCCCTATAATACTAGTGATTCCCCCATTACTATTGTAGTTGTATCCCTTATTAATATTGTTGTGCCCCTATTGTCCCCATATTGTTATTAGTGTGCCCCATAGAATCCCTCTTATTGTTATTTTTGTGCCTTTTATATTATTATTGTTAGGTCGGCTTGGTTATATTGTGACCCCTTAGACTCCTATATATAGAAAGGAGGTTTTGTCATTTGAATCATCCTAGAATTGTTCATTTGTGTAGTGTAAAGAAGGTTTCCTGCTTGAAGAGGCTGAATTCTAAGGCGTTTATCTATCTTTTCTATCTTTTTGTGAGTTGGTTTCATAACATTTGGTATCAGAGCTTTGGATTTTAGGGTTTCACTACTCCAAACATGTCATCGTGGAATTTGCGCTATAACTTTTTTTCTTCGATGTTTCAAACGCTAAAAAAAAAAAACTCAATTGGACCGAAATTGTTCTGAACCTTAAGTCCAAAATTCAGAGCTTTTCGCACTATACTTGTAGAGATATGACCTAAGGAAGTTGGCCTTTTTGCAGACTGCTGAATTACATTCCAAACAGGTGACCTAGGGAAAATTGTCATAACTTTTGTTTTGAGCATCAGATTGAAATTTCGTAAGAAGTTACAAAAAGAGGACGGACTGTAGTTTCCTGTGTATATTTTTTAGACCCATAGGTCAAAACAGTGACACGTGGCACTTCATACAAGTTTGCTCTTCTGAAAAGGTATATAATCAGGTCATCTTGGGAGATTTTGCATAACCTCTTCTTGGAGAACCTAAATTTGATCAGACTAGTGGCACTGGAAAGAGGACGCAGAGGACTACTGCAAATCTCAATTTTAGAACTAGATGATCCGAAATTACAGAGATACATTAGATTCAATATCAATCTCCTACAAAGTGAAAAAAAAGGTGTGTAATTTTTTTAAAATTTGCATAAGATTGGTTTGAAAAATTAGTTTGAAGGAATTCAAAGGGAATAGTGAAGAATTATTAGCATTAATTAATGCCCTGAAGAAAGAAAATGGAAACATATAGTAAGCAACCTGAAAGCTCTAGCATGACTCGTGAAGAAGAGGAAGAAATGCAACATGATATATCAAAATTACAAGACCAAGTACAATAAATTTCACTCTCACTAAAGGTAAATGAAGCCAAGATGAATGGCATGGAAGCTAAGATGAATGGCATGGATGCTAAGATGGAAGCTAAGATGAATGGCATGGACAATAAGATGGAAGAATTGAAGATAAATTTGAATAATTTCCTAGAAGAAATGGTCACTGATGGTGAAAGGGTAGTAAAGGAAACACATGATGAGAACAAAAGAAATGTTGATAATGATTTAATAGAATCTAATGTTGGATTGAAGACCCACCATATTCCAAAAATCGATATGAGGAAGTTTGATGGCAAGGATCCCGGAACATGGATACTAAAGATGGAACAATTTTTCGATCTACATAATGTGCAAAACACACAAAAGGTACGTATTGCAACTTTATATTTGGAACCAAATCAGTTTGTATGGTATTGATGGTTTTGCTCTCGTAAACAAATTGTCACTTGGGCAATTTTTATGGAAGAAATGACAGCACATTATGAGGATACAAAAAGCAACACTTTTTTTAGCCAATTGATAAGTATCAAACAAAAGGGTTCAATGATGGAGCACATTGAAGACTTCCAAAAATTGAACATAAGGATAAAAGATATTCCAGAGGAGCATAGGGTTGATGTGTTCATAGGGACTTTAAAGGATAATATCCAACATGAGGTTTGCCTTTG
The DNA here is from genome assembly GCA_000404065.3 of Pinus taeda. Classification (NCBI taxonomy): domain Eukaryota; kingdom Viridiplantae; phylum Streptophyta; class Pinopsida; order Pinales; family Pinaceae; genus Pinus; species Pinus taeda. The sequence continues at coordinate 111,125 of APFE031718915.1, read as the reverse complement.
GAACCTGATTCCTTGGAGAAGGCATTCAGGTTAGCAAGGAAAATGGAAAGAAAAATTATGGCAACCAGGAAACCTACCACTCACAACTATAAAGATGGAAGTGTTGTTGCCCCTAGCCTTCCACAACCTATAAGGTTGACACAAACA
>APFE031718915.1:48927-107927 GCA_000404065.3 Pinus taeda | reverse complement strand
TCCAAAACTACTCAAGCATTGAGGACAACACTTTTTTGAAGGAGAGTGGCATGTTGGGTCCCTATAATACTAGTGATTCCCCCATTAATATTGTAGTTGTATCCCTTATTAATATTATTGTGCCCCCTATTGTCCCCATATTGTTATTACTGTGCCCCATAGAATCCCTCTAATGTTATTTTTGTGCCTTTATATTATTATTGTTAGGTTGGCTTGGTTATATTGTGACCCCTTAGACTCCTATATATAGAAAGGAGGATTTGTCATTTGAATCATCCAATAATTATTCATTTGTGTAATGTAAAGGAGGTTTCCCCCTCGAAGAGGCTGAATTCTAAGGCATTGATCTATCTTTTCTATATTTTTGTGAGCTGGTTTCATAACACTCGAGATTTTTAAAAACTTACCACAGAGTCAAGAAGGAATTTTTTTGACATGACCTTAAATCTGATATTCATAATTTTGTGGCAGAATGTTTGGTTTTCCAAAATAATAAAGTTGAGACAATTAAGACCTCGGGTCTGTTACAACCTTTATCCATTCCAAGTCAGCGTTGGGAGGAGGTCTCAATGGATTTTATCATAGGTTTACCCAAGACTGAAGGAAAGAGTTTCATCGTGGTGGTAGTTTATATATTTACCAAGTATGCACACTTTTGTGCATTATCTCATCCTTTTAAAGCCAATACAGTTGTTATTGCATTTATGGAAACAATTCAAAAGCTACATGGAAACCCAAAGATTATTGTAAGTGACATAGATCCCATTTTCACTGGAAATTTTTGGAATGAATTGTTTTCTTGTCTTGGTAATCAATTCGCTCATAGCTCATCTTATCATCCTCAATCTGATGAGAAAACTGAGATAGTGAACAAACGTTTGGAAGGATACCTTCGTCGCTTTGTATCTGATAAACAAACATAATGGGTCAAGTGGTTACCTATGGTTAAATGGTGAGATAACACTAACTTCCATATTGTAGCAAAAATGACCCCATTTATGGCACTTTATGGATATCATCCACCATTCATCACATCTTTAAGAGAAAATTCTAAGCTTCAAGCAATGGAAGATCATATCAAGCATCAATAACAAGTTATCCAATTCTTAAAGGATAACCTCACTCTAGCGCAGAATCGAATGAAACAACAAGTAGATCAACACTGAAGTGAAAGAAGTTTTGATGTAGGAAACTAGGTATTTTTACCTTTACAACCATACAAACAAATGTCCCTCAAGAAAGCTAAGAAGGATAATAAATTATCACCCAAGTACTATGGTCCTTACAAGGTGTTGCAAAATATTGGTACTATGGTATAAAAATTGGAGCTACTTACATTTTCCTAAGTACACATAGCTTTCCATGTTTCAAGCTCAAATAAGGTTATTGGTGACAAGCTCATTGTTTAAACGGTATTGTTACAACTTGATGGAGAATGAAAAATCATATTAGAGCTTGAAGCACTCACAAAAACAAGAAGATTACAACTACAAAATTGAACAATTTCATAGTATCTCATTAAGTGGAAGAACTTACCCATTGGAGAATTAGAATTGTATACAAAAGCATCTAGAACTAGTAAATCATTGAGGACAATGCGTTTTTTGAAGGAGAGGGGCATGTTAGGTCCCTATTTTACTAGTGTAGTAGTCTTATTTTTATTGTTAGTGTATCCCCCTATTGTTATTGTTGTGCCCATGTAGCCCCCATAATGTTATCTATGTGCCTTTACATTACTATTGTTATGTAGGCTATGATTATATTGTGACCCCTTAGACTCCTATATATACCAAGGAGGCCTTTTCATTTGAATCATCCAAGAACTATTCACTTATGTAATGTAAAGGAGGTTTCCCCCTCGAAGAGGCTATTTCTCAAGTTGTTGATCTATCATTTCTTCTATTTTGTGAGTTGGCTGCATAACAAAAACCCATGTTCTAGAATTCTGAGATTCTTCTTCATCTGCACGCAAATCGAGGCAAAAGTTGGCAGTTTGAAAATTGAGCGAATCTTGGGGCTGATTTTTCAATTTGCTTCTAGAAAACCATACGTGTGACCTGGGTGCATTCTAACTCATGTATAGCTGTTAAAACATCATTTTGGACAAAAACCATATTCGATTTTCACCGAAAATGTGTCAATCTATGAAAGCCCTAAATTGGTGCAGGAATGTTGTTGGTGCAGGAATAGGCCAAAAATTTGTTACATATAGAAGTTGGTTGACCAATTATTTGTTCATAACCCCATATGTTTCCTTGAGAACCTCAACATTCCAAATATTTGCAAAATGTTGAAGGCAACATGTACAATATTTCCTTAGTGCAGGAAACCTCAAGGGTGTAGGATCAAGGTCGTTCACCATGCATTGATAAATCATGTATATAAAGAAAAATTAACCACTTGTATACTTGAAGACACACAAATCCATCATTAATAACAATTTTAAAGTTAAGTCTTATCCAAACAAGGGAGATGTGTTAGATAATAAATATTTTCTTAATTGCATAAAAATGCACAATAAAACGATAGTAACCATAGTGAGCATGAGGAATTTTAGAGTAAAAGGTGATGTAAAATCAGACAAAGAGGAGGCCTGATAGTCTCAAATCCCTCAGGTTGTTCAATGTAGATCTCTTCTTCAACCAATCCATTGAGGAAGGCAGTCTTGACATCCATTTAGTGGATCATCCACCCCATATGTGTTGTCAATGCAAGTATGGTCCTAATAGATGAGTATCTTGCCACAGGGGAAAATGTATTTTCATAATATTCAATTCCCTCCACCTGTGAGAATCCTTTGGCCAAAAATATGGCCTTGTACTTCTCAATAATTCCATTAGTTGCATGTTTCACCTTATACACCACCTGGAACCAATAACATATTTGTCCTCAGGTCTAGGAAAAACATCCCAAGCATCATTATTCATGATGGAGTCATACTCCTCCACCATGGCATCTATCCACACTTGTTGGAAAATTGCCTCTTCAATAGAAGATGGCTCAGAATCTATCAATTCTGACATGAGTACCATATTTGGTATATATGTTTGTTGATATCCTCTATATGTGCAAGTATCTAGGAGTTCCAAACTAAACCAACCCATCATCCTCCCTGGTTCTCTTCCTCACTTCTCTGGAAGGCTCTATGTGAGTGGGTGTCTCCATTCAACCTACTCTCTGCACTTCCACATGTTGCTTCTCCACAACATCTAATGAATCTGACTGAGGATCCTCTTTTGGAACTAGAAGCTCCTCCTCTAGTTGTATGCTCAGCTCTCGCTCTAGAGAACTCCTCATATCTTTCTCCTCATCAAATATCACATCCCTCCTCATAAAATTCATCTTGATTGAGGGCATGTACACCTAGTAAATTTGAGGTGTCTTTTTTTATCCTAAAAATATCCCCCTCACTGTAGTGGGCTCCAACTTTTTCTTGCGATCTTTGGAGACATGACAATAGACCATGGATCCAAAAATGTGAAAATGGGAGACATCTAGTTTCCTCCCAGAGAAAGCCCCTCAGATGTGACCATTCCAATAATTTTGTAAGGGCCCCTGTTCCACAAATAAATAATTGTATTGCATGCTTCTTCCCAAAGGTATAGTGGTAATCCTTGGTCATGCAACATTTCTCTAGAAGCTCCAACGATATTTTTATTTTTCCTCTATGTAACCCCATTTTGCTATGGGTCGTGAGGTGCATTCAAATCCCTTCTAATATCCTCCTTGGAACATAATTCTTTGAAGGCATTAGACACATACTATCATCCATTATCACTTCTCGGGGATTTAATTTTCTTTCCAGTCACATTTTCAACTAAGGCTTTAAAATCAACAAACTTTTAATAAACCTCATATTTCTTCTTCATAAAATAGATCCAACATTTGCGGGAAAAATATTCTATGAAGATCACATAATACATGTGCTTTGCAATTTCTATAGTGGAAAATTTTCCACACATATCTGAGTGAACTCACTCCAATATTGCTTCAGCTATGCTATCTCGGCCCTAGAAGGAGTATTTAACATATTTTTCAAGATTTCATCCCTTGCGCACATCATGTTGATCAAGGGTGCATTTTGAAAGTCCAGCGGTGAACTGCTTCATTGTTTCCAAATCTCCATGGTGTAGGTGTCCCATGCGCCTATGCCAGAACTCTCCAACATCTCAGCCCTAAACATTTTATGTCTTGCTGCTCAATGCAGCGCATGCATCCACCTATATCTTGTAGATATTTTAACCTGAAAACCATTTTTTTTACTTTTCCAGTAGGAACCTGCTTTAGATAAGATTTTCCTTTATTTATAACCACGTCATGTCCTTGATCTTAAAGTACATCTGCTACAGAAATTAATTTTTTCTTTAGTCTAGGCACATGAATTACATTTTGTAGTTGAATATTGGAGCCTGACTCCCTCATAAAGGTGACAGTTCCAATCCCTTTGGTACTATACCTCCCATACTTTCCAAGCTCTATGTGTAATTATAGGTCCTTCTCCTCTAATTTGTTGAAGAACTCCTTAATTCATGTCATATAAAATGAAGCACCAAAATATAAGTACCATACACTACCTTGTACATTACCTTTCATACATGTAATGAGGGTGAAATCCAACTCGAATTGTGATCTGAGAGTATATCCTCTTGCTTCTCCTACAGGCTTCTTACTGGATTTCTTGTGTGGACACTTGGTTGCATAGTTTCCATATTCATGGTAGTGAAAACATTTAATTTTACTTAAGTATTTCTTCTTTCCATGGTTCTAGCTGGATTTTTCATTTCCTTGGGCCTTCTTTCCCTTGGAATCATTTCCTTTTCTTGAAAAATAAAAGTTTTCTTCCTCATCAGTTATGGATGTGACACCATCTCTAATATTTCTTTTGATCTCCTCTTGCACCAAGTTAGACCAAATTCTCCCCTAGTCAAGGTGATTATCTCTTCCATTAATTGGTTCCTGGTAGTTGTGCCAGGACTTTGGTAAACCAAGGAGTGCTAAGCTCACAGGTTTAGATGATGGAACATTTTATCCAACTCCTACAAGCTCATCTCTGACTTGAGTGAATCAAGATAGGTATTGAACAATTGTTTCATTTTTTCCCCATTTGAATGTTCCTGAACTTATCTCTCGATTCCAAATTCTTGGCATAACTATTACTTTAGAATAGATCTGTGATATTTTTCCACATTGAAAAAAGAGTCCCTTTCCATGCGAATTCGAAGCCATGTGATCTCTAACTCCCTCCAAAATAATCCTCCTACATTTTGTTGTGTCTTGCTTCCACTGAGCTAATTATTGCGCGTTTACTGTTGTTGGTTTTGGAATATCATTTTATGTGTACCCTAATACTCCATTGTCATATAGCACAACTTCCATCCTATCTTTCTAGGCACAAAAACTTGAGGTGCCCTCCAATGCATACTTAAGCCTCAATTCATTGAAATACATTGCTCCTGCACTGAAGAAAATTTGCACCACAAAACTATGTTATTCAAAATTTCTTGAGAGATTGATTAGGAACCTGGTTTCTATGTAGTTTTTAATGGTTATGGTACCATGTATAAATAACTCGAAATTTGCAGCTACTAATGAATTCAGACTCAAAACAATAGACACAAATTTCTTCTACTCAATCTACGAAAGGGAAAACATACAATAGAAACACACGCAATCATTCAATCACAATGAACGCAGTGTTTTTACTAGGGAATCCAACTAGGAAAAACCCCTCCTTTGTTTATATTATAGAAGGTGAGAAAATTGATCTATTACAATGATAGCTTCAATCCTTAAAGCTCAACCTGCATTGCAATACTAATCTCCTTCTCCTAATATTTCTCTAGCAAATACTTAGCCAAATCTAGGCCTCCTTCTCCTCCTATTTCCTTGCGCAAGTCTTGATGAAATTAGCTCCTAAAGAATAATAAAAGCTCCTATTTGCTTGTTGTTAGGACCCCACTATGTATCATTTTTGCTACATATTTTGATACCATTTTACCTTTATAACCATGAATCCCAGTATCATTTTCATCCACTTTTTCCCAAGGTATACAAAAACCTCTTCTTTATTATATGATTAATCTGTTTTACATTTAATTCCACAATACTCTTATATTTTATCATTAATTGAAGTATATCATTGCTAATACAAATCCAGAGGTTGCAAATAAGCATTGCGGCTGTTGCTGAAACAGCTGACTCTGTTGCTGAAACAGCTGACTCTGTTGCTGAAACAGCTGACTCCGTTGCTGAAACAGCTGACCCAGTTGCTGAAACAGCCGTCAAACACGCAAATTCCGTTGGCCGTAATTTGCGATTCTGGAAGAGCTTTTTGAAGAATAGTGGCAGCAGTACGAAGACATGATTATCTGGATCATCCTAAAGATAGCATTCTTGTTATCTCTGTTGTAACAATATCTTTTTATGAAGAACCGAATAATCCTGTTTTGGGGAAAAAGAACAGATTTGAGATTTGCTCTCATGTAAACTGTAAATGATGTCTCCTCTTTAAAAAGAGGAAACATCATCATTAGAGGGGGGTCAGTCATTGTAAAAGCTACAGGAGCATACTGTGTGAGGACTGGAGCTAGTCTCCATTTGTAATGTATCAGTGATTTTGACAGATGAATAAATCTTTCTTTTGATCGTTCCAATTTAATTCTTTCTCCCGGGGAATCTTGTGAGAAGGAAAGGGCCCGCCTTCCTCACAAGATTCGCCCATTGGTTCTGGTAGATTGTTTAATCCTTTATATGTTTGCACTTCATTTTGATTCTGTTGTTAGACACTGGCTACACAGCTTGAGTAATACTCTGTTTCCTGAGCACTGCATATATTGAATGCTTTCACTCTTAGCAATTGAGATATCTGTTTCTGTTTGATTGCATGAATGAATGATGTTGGGAGACAGGTGCTGAAGATTCCTGCATACAGGAATAGGGTTCTGTTCCCATTAATTGCTTTCCTTTCTCTGCAGTGTGAATAGAAACAAGAGAACAAGTGCTGAAGGTTCCTGCTCACAGGAATAGGGTCTTGATCTCTTGAGTTTACAGTGTGATTAGGTGTCAGGCATCAGGTGCTGAAGTTCCTCACTAAGGAATAGGGTCCTGTTCCTGCTGTGGTTGATTGATTTCTTTCCTTGCAAATTGATTTTCCTTTATTTGAATTGTAACTGCAATAGAGGGATTATCTCCGTTATAACTTAATTAACTTCAGCTTTGATTAAATAGAGTGTGAATCAGTAGATTGGTGAGATTAATAACTGTGTGTTCTTTCTTTTACTACAACATTGCTTCTGCTTTTGAAATCGAGCATATCCAGTGCGAGACTACCTTTGAAATAAAAAGACTTCCTCGGGTTGACAATTTATGTGGCGCTTGAATTGTGGAAACAATTAAAGCAACCAACACTTGTGCAATTCCCAAGAGAAAAGCCTCACTTGCTACATGCAAACATTGTACACTCGCTAGTATACAATAATGATTACATTGATGCCTTGTTCTTCCGCTCAACTAGGCAATTCGAATTACATGCATGACTAGGGCTATTTTTAGTAAATTGACTAGTTAACTGAGAGATTAGTGAGTTAGTAACAGTTACAACTACTCAACTGAACTCCTATTGACCCTATTCATGACTAGAGCTCATATAATTGAGTTTAATTAACTATAATTCCACTAGATTTCTAGATCTTACCAATCAACTCATGCACAACTCTACTTCTTGCCCACAAACTCGAATTGATTGCTTAACTAAGTTATTTGGCCATGTCACTCCTACTAACTACAACTCAAGTCATATTGTTGATGTGGAAATTCAAATTTATCCATTTGACTAAGGCACAAGTCAAATGAATCCTTTTCTTGCTACAATTTAACAATAATCGGGATAAAAATAAGGAAAAACATATAAATATTATATTAATACCTTAGAATAAATATTAAGAGTAAAATAATTAGGATAAAAATAAGGTAATTTAATAAAAATAAATATAAAATATGTATATATATTAATACTTAGAATAAAATTGAGGGTTAGAAACTATGATAATAAAATATAAATTATAAATAAATAGGTAAATGTATCCTTGCTGGATCAGATTTTCTCCATTTTCATCCTGATGATGAAACCACATTAGTTGGTTTGAAATGTGTCGGCAACTAATACATTCATGTGATGGATCCTAAAGACATTTTTCTAAATATCTATATATACTTTGTTTTTCCAAAACAATACCAATGAGAGATTGAATTTTTGGTGTTATTAATTCTTGTAGTTCCTCAAACAAGTCTCCTCAATGGAAATTATTTCTTATTTCCCCTATCTTCCCCTTATTTTAGCTTATATGTGTGTGTGTGTGTGTTGTGTGTGTGTTTTTGAAAGATCAATCTATTGAATGTGCATATAGCATAGCATTTATATTAATATCCTCTAGATGTGAATGAGTAACAATATCTCATAAGAGAGAATCATTAAACTATGACTTTTGATATAATTTCAAGCAATGATCATCTGAAATAAGAAAGATATGTTGTTCATCAATAATATGTAGCTTCAACAAAATTGTGTTATAAACAATGTCTAATTTATACATATTACAATCTTGTCAATAACTCCAAAAGTAATTAAATGAATGAAGCAAAAAGGAAATGAGCACAAAAGAGTTATAACTTTGTTGGTGTTGAAGAGACAAGGTCCTCGAGAAAGGGTGTTTCACTGCATGTAGAAGACATTGTAAATTGTGATTGCATGAATTACATGAAGGCAGAGGTCACTATAGAAGAAAAAAATTGATGGAAGGAAAGTATGTAGACAAGAACACTTGCATCATAAATGTACAAAAGGTGTTTGTAATAAGAGTTTGATGGAGAGGTCTAATATTGATAGAGCCTTTGAGCATGGTACTTTAAATATACATTTTAGTTTGATAAATAATGCTCAAGTTGTAAGAACTTAGTGAAATGAAAATATAGTGAAACCTATATGACACTGATTTAAGAGGTCAATCCAAAAGATTGCACTTTTTTCTGGGAAAGCAGCAATGCAAAGAAGAAACATTGATCTAGTGTTGCAACAAAGAATAAAATTTTGGTGCAGAATGTGGAAAGGGTTATATTGGAAATTTTGGAGCATTTGCAAATCCATAGTTGGTCTCTTCATTTGTAAGTGTGAAAGAGGACAGTAAGAAGAGTATGATGGAAGAGAAAGATAAATAGTGTAGTGAGTATCTTATGATGAATGTCGACCAACATAATTTCCCACCAACTATTCACAAAAATGAAGCACTTGTTTCTTTTCCCATTTCATTCGACAAGGGGGATCTATTGAAGTTTGTCAAGACAAATTGTAAGAATCATATAATCGTGGATATTGGACATCCATCTTATGATTATGATATAAGGAGAATTTAGGATGTTATATTGTTAGATAAAGGTATTTTAGAACATGAAACAATCTCTGAACATCATTTTCGACAACACCTTTCAATGAAATGCACACATGATTAAAAAGGGTTCAATCTACAAATCTTTAGTTGAGGTTATTCACAATTCATGTCAAACCACTGAAATCTGTAAATATTCAAATCATCTTGGTAAACAAGGTGAAAACTTTGTGTGCATAAAAAGAAATAGTAATGAATCTTCTACTCAATATTATGATACTATGGGCAGTCCATCACAAAACATGACTAAAGACTAAAGTGTCAATCATTTAGGAGACATTGACATTTTAAAAGTCAGAAAGCTTCTTGTTTTACATGGGAGCATTGTGATGGATTTTTCAGATGCATTTATCAATTCAATGTAAAGAATGAGTGGATACTTGATAAGCAAGTTTAAGCAACTTTCTAATGAATTTGTAGCATGTGAAAATGAAAAAGTACAGATTGCAGGCTCAAAACACTTTGACCAACTTTCATATATTTTTGTACATGGTGAGCTCTCCCTTCTTTTCAAAATTTGTCAGGTCTAAGATCTAAGAAAGAGGATGCGAGAACTATCAAGCTATATCATGTGGTCCAAGGTATTTCTAGTGCATAGGAAGGGGAAACTTATTATTCCCTAAAGCGTAGGAAGGAAAAAAATTTATCAACCTTAGAGAGAGGCTTTGGGGGAGATAGGCATATCAACCTAAGATACATTTATTTGGAGGGAGTATCATAGGGTGATGTATAATAATATAACTAGTAATTATCTCTATAGATATAAAAAGGAATTCCTGGAAAGTAGGAATTAGGTATCTTTATAAAGCTTTTCAATATCAACCTGCATGGTTGCACACTCCTTGGGATGAATGGGATGTCAATTTATCCTAGTGTTTTGTGATTCATCTTATCTTGATCAATGCATATCCTGGAGTTTTTATTCAACTTAAACTAAGAAGCATGCACAATTCCTATCGAATTTAACACCAGAAGGGCTCCAAGAAGGAGTCGAGAAAAATCAAGACCATTAATGCCCACCAGTTCTATCAATGAAAACACAAACAAATGGAAAGAATACAAGAAATTTTATCTATGCCTCATTCATTTTCACACTCTCCCTTTATAACATTCAAACACCCTAGAGCCTCGCTCAAACGCTTGTTTCCCTCATATTAGAGTTTTGCATGGCTTGCAAGGGTGTAAAATCCATGAATGGTTCAAATTTTTGGCTTTGGTACAATGATGCATTTATGGAGCAATCCTCACATATAAGAGGGGAAATTCCCTTTGAAGTGGAACTAAAACTACTTTATTTCCTTACTTAGCATGGGAAGCACATTTTGTTAAGTCCCTATAATACTAATGTAACCCCTTATTATTATTGTTAGTATAGCCCCCTTATTTCTATTGTTGTGCCCATGTAGCCCCCATATTATTATTACTGTGCCCCACAGAAACCCACTATTATTATTGTTGTGCCCTTACATTATTATTATTATGTAGGCTTTGATTATATTGTGACCCCTTAGACTCCTATATATGGAAAGGATGATTTTTCATTTGAATCATCTAAGAATTGTTCATTTACGTAATGTAAAGGAGGTTTCCCCCTCGAAGAGGTTAATTTTTAAGTCGTTTATTTATCTATTTATGAGTTGATTGCATAACATTTGGTATTAGAGCTTTGGATTCTAGGGTTTGGCTTCTTCAAACAGATCATATTGGAAAATTTACTATAACTTGTTTTCTATGAGGTTGTAGAAGCTAAAAAAATTACCACATGGAGCCAAAATCACATAGAAGTTCATGTAAAAATTTTAGATCTTGGTTCACTACATTTTCAGAAATTTGTTCTAAGGAAGTTAGGGTTTTTGTGGGCTCCACAATTCTGTCTCAAACAGTTAACCTAGGTAAAATCATCATAAATTATGTTTCATGCATCAAATTTGAATTTTGTAAAAAGAGGTTGAATTGAACGGACTTTAGTTTTTCGTGCAGCAATTTCAAGGCCGAAGGTTAAAACAGTGACACGTGGCATCTCATACAACTTCGTTCTACTAAACCAGTCCATAATCAGGTCATCATGGGAGATTCGGCATAACTCTTTCTTAAAGAATTCAATCTTGATCAAAATTGTGGGGTTGGAAAGAGGACTCGGAGAGCTACCATAGGAAGAAATTTCAGAACTTGGAGATCCGAAATTACAGAGCTACAATCATTTCAAGATCGAGCTCCTAAAAAGAAATAAAAAGGTGTGTAATTTTTAAATTTTGCATAACTTTTGTTTCAAAAGTAAATTTGAAGTGATTCAAAGGGCATAGCGAAGCATATATATCATTGTTTGATTTAAAAATGCCTCGAAAAAAATATATAAAAATAAATAAATTAATTAAATTAAAAAAAATGGACACACCTAGTAAGCAACTGAAAGCTCTTCTAATGACAAATGAAGAAGAGGAAGAAATGCAACATGATATATCAAAATTGTGAGATCAAGTGAACCAAATTTCACTCTCACAAAGGGTAACCAAAAATGAAATGGAAGCTAATATGGATGGTTTGAAGAATAGTTTAAAATTAGACATGGAAGGTTTGAAGGATCGCATGAAAGCTAATATGGATGGTATAGAAGAAAAAATGAAAGGTGACATGGAAGATTTGAAGAATGGTTTAAAATAAGACCTGGAAGGTTTGAAGGAATGTTAGACAAAGTTGCTACAATAAATACTTCCTAATGGTGAAAAGGTATTATATGAAACTCATGATGAGAACAAAAGAAATGTTAATCATGATTTCATAGAATCCAATGTTGGATTGAAGATCCATCATATTCAAAATATTGATATGAGGACGTTTGATGGAAAGGATCTGCTAACATGGATACTAGATATGGAACAATATTTTGATATCCATAATGTGAAACACATACAAAAGGTACACATTTAAACTTTATATTTAGAACCCAATCAGTTTGTATGGTATCAATGGCTTTTTTCTCGTAAACCTCTTGTCACTTGGTCAAACTTATGGAGGAAATGATAGTACATTATGAGGATACAAAGAGCAACACCTTCTTTAGCTAATTGATCAATCTCAAACAAAAGGGTTCAATGGTGGAGCACATTGAGGACTTCCAAAAATTTAATATAATGGTAAATGATATTCCAAAGGAGCATAGGATTGATGTCTTCATAGGGACTTTAAAGGATAACATCCAACATGAGTTTTGTCTTTGGGAACCTGATTCATTGGAGACGGAATTTATGTTGGCAAGAAAAATTGATAGCAAAATTATGGCTACAACGAAGTCTACAACTCACAACTATAAAGATGGAAGTGTTGTTGCTCCTAGTCTTCCATAACATACAAGGTTCAAACCACAACAATTGGAAGAAAAAAAAGCAAATGGACTTTGCTACAGTTGTGATAACAAATACACTAAAGGTCATGAGTGTGCAAAGAATAAATTATTTTACATAGATTGTGAAGAGGAGGAAAAGGAACAAGAAACTTCAAAAGAAGATGATATACACCAAGAACCAACCCTAGAGAAAGAAGAAATGAGTCCAACCATATATTGTAATTCATTGGCAGGAATTACCACTCCTCCAATTCTCAAGATAGAACGACAAATCAAGAAGAAAAAGGTAATAGTTTTGATTGATTTGGGTAGTAACCATAATTTTATTCATTGTAAGATAGTCAATGAATTTAATTGCTTCCTATACCCAGCACCAGAGTGTCAAGTGATGGTTGCAAATAGAGGAACTATAAATTGCTCTGGAAAGTACCATTATATCAAGCTCACCATGGGGGAATATGAATTGAATAGTTTGATGCTCTCTATTTCAATGGGCAATTCTAGTGCTGTACTAGGAGTCCAATGGTTACAATCTTTGGGTGTGATAGCTTTTAATCTTCAAGAACTTTTCTTGAAATTTTTATGGGAAGGAAAGGAAGCTGAATTAAGGGGTATTGCGGGGAAACTAGGAAATATAATTAGCTCTAATAGCATGACAAAGCTTCTAAAGAAAGAACAATGAGGCATAATTGCACAATTATGCACACTAAAGGTTCACACATTGAAATCATTTATTTCTCGAAAGCTCCAAAATGTCTTGGACAATCATTCCAAGGTATTTGAGACTTCCAAAGGCCTCCCACCTATTTGTGATCATGATCATGCTATTCCTTTAATTCCATGAAGTGCTCCTCCAAACATTGGGTCTTACAGATATCCCTATTCCCAAAAGAGTGAAATTGAACATATGGTTGTAGAAATGCTAGAGTTCGGTATAATTCAACCTAGTCAAAGTTCTTTTTTGGCTCCAGTAATATTGGTGCACATGAAGGATGGATCATGGTGCATGTATTCGGATTATATGGATCTCAACAAGCTCACTATTAAAGATAAATTTCCCATTCGTATCATTGATGAATTATTGGATGAATTACATGGAGCAATTTACTTCACCAAGTTGGATCTCTATTCGGGATATCATCAAATTAGAATGAAGACTTAAGAAATTCTGAAAACAACATTTAGAACTCATGAGGGTCATTATGAATTTTTAGTCATGCCTTTTGGCCTTACCAATGCACCTTCTACATTTCAAGGTTTGATGAATTTCATTTTCAAACCCTTCCTTAGAAAATTTGTGTTAGTATTTTTTGGTGATATACTAATCTATAACAAGTCTTGGAAGGATCATGTTCAACATGTTGACAGGGTTCTCAAACTATTGGAGGAGAAACAATTATATGCAAAAACCTTCAAATGTCTCTTTGGAGTATAGGAGGTGGAATATTTGGGTCATGTTGTATGTCATGAGGGTCTTAAGGTAGACCCTAACAAAATTAAATCCATTAAGGAATGGAAAATGCCCACAACCATAAAGCACCTACAAGGTTTTCTCAGGTTGACAGGGTATTATCACAAGTTTTTTAAGAAATATGGGAGAATAGCAGCACCTCTAACAACATTATTGAATAAATATGCATTTTCTTGGACTCCATAAGCGACTAAGGCTTTTGAACATCTTAAAGATACAATGTGCCAAGCATCGGTCTTAGCTACACCAGACTTCACAAAAAAAATTATTGTGAAATGTGATGCCTCAGGAAATGGAATTGGTGTTGTTTTAATGTAAGAAGGAAGACCCATTTCTTTTGAAATTCTTCCAATAAAAGGAAAGTATTTACAAAAACCTATTTATGAGAAGGAAATGTTGGCAATACTACATGCACTAAAGTAATTGTGAACTTACCTAATGGGAAGACACTCCAAGGTAAAAACATATCATGATAGTCTTAAATACTCTTTGGAACAAAGATTATCTTCAGAAGAGCAGTGAAAATGGGTCACAAAAATGTTGGGTTATGACTTTGAAATCATCTGCAAAAAAGGGAAGCAAAATGTTATTACAGATACACTCTCAGGAAAGGATGAGTATGTGGAAGCATTAATTTATGCCATTTCTATTATCCAACTAGCTTAGATAACCAAAGCAAGGGATGAATGGAAGAATGATGAATAAGTGTGGACACTCATTCAAAAATTACAGCAAGATCCTAATACATCTGATGCATTCAACTGGAAAAATGATTCATTATGGTACAAATATCACTTATAGCTTTGTAAGAATTCCCAACTCAAACCAAAGATTCTTTTCGAATTGCACAACTCTCCCTTAAGATGGAATTTAGGATTTTTAAAAACTTACCACAAGGTCAAGAAGGAATTTTTTGGAATGAACTTAAATATGATATTCAAAAATTTGTGGCGGAATGTTTAGTTTTCCAACAAAATAAAGTTGAGACAATTAAAAACCCGAGTCTGTTACAACCTTTATCCATTCCAAGTCAACGTTTGGAGGATGTTTCAATGGATTTGATCACAAGTTTACCCAAGTACAAAGGAAATAGTGTCATCATGGTGGTAGTTGATAAACTTACCAAGTATGCACACTTTTGTGCATTATGTCATCCATTTAAAGCCAGTACAATTGCTAATGCATTTATGGAAACGATTCAAGAGCTACATGGAAACCCAAAGATTATTGTAAGCAACATAGATCCCATTTTCACTGGAATTTTTTGGACAGAATTATTTTCTTTCCTGTGTACTCAATTAGCTCATAGGTCATCTTATCATCCTCAATCTGATGGACAAACTGAGATATTGAACAAATGGTTGGAAGGATATCTTTGTTGCTTTGTATCTGATAAGAAAACATAATGGGTCAAGTGGTTACCTCTAGCTGAATGGTGGTATAACACTTCCTTCCGAACTGCAAAAAATATGACCCCATTTATGGCACTTTATGGATATCATCCACCATCCATCACATCATCTTTAAGATAAAATTCTAAGGTTAAAGTAGTGGAAGATCACATAGATCATGAACAACAATTTCTCCAACTCTTAAAGGATAGCCTCACTTTGGCGCAGAATCGAATGAAAGAACAGGCAGATCAACATTGCAGTGAAAGAAGTTTTGATGTAGGTGACTGGGTATTTTTAAGGCTACAACCATAGAAATAAATGACCCTCAAGCAAGCTAAGAAGGATAATAAATTATCACCAAAGTAATATGGTCCTTACAAGGTGTTGTAAAAGAGTATCTCATCCAGTGAAAGAACTTACCCGCTGAATATTCCACATGGGAGGATGATAATTTTATACAGAAGCATCTAGAACTACTCAAGCATTGAGGACAACACTTTTTTGAAGGAGAGGGACATGTTAGGTCCCTATAATACTAGTGTATCTCCTTATTGTTAGTGTAGCCCCCTATTGCTATTGTTGTGCCCATGTAGCCCCCATATTGTTATTAGTGTGCCCCATAGAAGCCCACTATTGTTATTGATGTGCCCTCACATTATTATTTTTATGTAGGCTCTCATTATATTCTGACCCTTAGAATCCTATATATAGAAAGGAGGTCTTTTCATTTGAATCATCCAAGAATTTTTCATTTATGTAATGTAAAGGAGGTTTCCCCTCAAAGAGGATAATTTTTAAGTTGTTGATCTATCTATTTGTGAGTTGGTTTCATAACACATTTTTAAGACTTTGTTAGCTGAAACATCGAAGTAAAAACATCAACGAATGGGGATAAACTCAATCTTAATTTATAGTTCTTGTGCATCTAAGAACTCACACACCCCCATCATTACATTCATAGTGATAGTGCATTCTAAAACTAATACACCGCTATAATAAAATTGACCTATTGTATGTAAATATTGGCCAAGCGAGAGGTCCTTGCCCAATATGGAAATTCCAAGCACAATAAGGTTTCAGGAGGAACCCCAGGAAGGCCAATACACACAAGTGTAGTTGAAGTCAAGGGTATATCGGAAATTATATAAAAAGAACATGAATTGTGGTGAAATAAAGGGGGATTAGTGCTTACCACCATCTCTTTATTCTCAAAGATATGAACACCTTACCCCTGTGCCACCACCTGTGGAACACTTGCCCACTCAATGCCTTTTGTGCCACCACTCATGCTCTGCTAGTCTATTTGTGCTCTCATGCTCCACCTAGTTTTCTGCTAACGCTCTCGTGCAGTGCTCTCATGCTCCACCTTGTTTTCGGTCGATGCTCTCGTGCTTCACCTAATATTCAACACAATTCATTTTCAAATGCCTTCTCTAATGCTCAACACAATGTCTGTGGATCTATTATATATAATATATAACATTTTAAATTTAAATAAAAATATATATACAATTTTTATTTTAAATCATTTTTATTTTTATTTTTATAATTATAATTTGACATGAATTTTTATTTTTGAAATGGCCAAAAGGCTATGTGTTAGTTGTATTATGGTTAGGGATGATAATGATAAAGGATTTATAGTAATTAAGGGTTATACCTATTAATAGGTAGGGTTTAAGGGATATGGATTTTATGGTTTAAGGTTTCAAGATTAGGGGATACATGATAATGGTGGGGGGGCATGTATGAAAGGTAAAAGTTGATATGGTTATAGGACATGTATTAGTGATTTGGATTTATATGGGTTATGGGCTATATATATTGGTAGTTAGCAGTTATAGGGGTTAAAAGATAGCTTCTAGAGTGGATAGAGGTTATTATAATCATTAAAATTACAAGTTTTAAATATGATTGATTATAATGTGTGGATAAACATAGATTATAATTAAGGGATATAAGCATTATGTGTTATAAAAAAAAAATCATTAGGAGGCATAGTAGATAAAGTTTATATGGTTTAGGAGCTGAAATTTTGAGAATAAAGTGTATATTGATAAGGACTACAAGTTATAAGAGATGGGGGTTATAATGGTTAGGGGATATTTCCTGGTAATAATAATTAATCATTTAAGAATTCTAGTGGTTAATGGTCATAGTGGTTAATATATAGCAGTGTTTCAATGGTATGGATTAATGTTATGGGTTATAGGGGTTAGTGGTGATTTGATGGTTATAGTAGTTAAGAATTGGAGGTTTTATGGGTTAAGAGTCATATTGGTTAATATATAAGAAGGTTGCAATAATACACACTAAATTATATAAGATGAAGTAGTTATAGTGGTCTAGGTATATGGGTTAATGTTTAGGAGTAATAATGGTTAAGGGTTAGGAGTTATAAGGGTCAATTTTCCTAAGGGTTACAAGCTATAAGTCTCACTAATTTTTGGTTTTAGTAAGTTAGGGGTTAAGTGTTATAGGTTTTGTGGGTTATAGTTAGTTAGGAGTTACATGGCTTAAGGTTACAAAAGGTTATGCATTATGAGTGTTTGAGGTTATTACTTATGCCATCTAATAGTTAGGAATCAAGGATAACATCATTAATATAATTTAGGGTATACATGAGTTAGATGTTTTAAGAATATGGGGTTAATCTATTTTTGTGATGAGGATCAATAGAAGTTATAGGGGTTAACCTTTTAAGCTAAGTGATTAGGGTTGATATGGGTCATGGCTTATAAATATTAGGATTAGGGGTTATAAAATCTAAAATAGTTAGGGGGCAAGTGTTATTGTACTAAGGTTTATTTTGTTTAGCTTAATGGGGTTAGATAATAGGAGTATGGCTACAAGTATTATGGATTTAGGGATATAGTCATCAGGTGTTAGGATTTAGGAGTTGTAGGGGATATAGTGGTTTGGTTTAAAAGGGTTGGGGGATTATACAGGTTAATAGTAACATAAATTAGAGCTTATAGTTTGTAAGCCTTACAATGGTTAAGGCTTCAAGGATTTGAATAGTGATACCATGGATTTGGAGCTATAAGGGTCAACAGTTATATGTTTGGTGGTTATAGTGGTTAAGGTGTTATCCAAGGAAGTGAATTTAGCTTCAAATGAACCAAATATTATAAGAGTGATGGGTTATAAGGGTTTAAATATAAATATTATGTTAATTAGGGCTTAGTGCATAATGGTGATAATGTTATGTGTTAGTGGTATTATGGTTAGGAGTGATAATGATAAAGGATCTATACTAAAAAAAAAATTATTAGGGGTTCAAATGGTTAAGTTTTGGGGTTTAGGATTTATGGCAATAAAAATAAGTGTTAAGGGTTAATGTTTAAGGCTTACTTGTATTATTATTTATAAGGTTACCTTTTAGTGGTGATAGCTCATCAATTCATAAGGGTCAGAAGTTGTATGGATTTAAGTTTATCAAGGGTATAATATATTGTAAGGTTGGAGGTTATAGAGGGTAGTGAAAAAAGACACTTAAAGCGTATAGGACTTGGGAGTTAAATGAAAGGGAGATTATGAGCAATAGTGGCTAATTACTATATTGGTTAAGGGATATGGAGTTATGATTTATAAGGGTTAATGGATAGTTGATAAATGTTAGGGATTACAAGGCTCATGGTCAATGGTTATATATTATATAAGTTATTGGTTGAGAAATAGAGCTTGTAAGTATTTGGAAATATAATGGTTATCGATAACATAGATGATAGGTTATATATTCTAGTCGTTATGGTAAAAGCATCAATTATTATGTGTTAGTGGTAGGTGTTTAAGGATTAAGGGTCAAGATCGTCGAGAGAATTGAACCCGTGACCTCTCAATAGAAAATTAAGGTGCTTTAATGATGGGTACTCGACCAATTGAGCTAGCCCTCGGGGCTAAATACATACCATGATTAGGACACTAAATAATAATAAATAGTTTCATCTCCTTCACATTTATGTTATAATTTTTTCGTTTGATTGTCGAATTCTTTGTGTTATTCATATTTGAGTTTCTAAAACCTCCCATATGTTGAAAAGTGTAACTAGGTTCGATATTCATAATGACATGTGTAATCATGATTTTATGTAATTGATGTAATGTGTAATGGTTGAGTCATGGGTTTCATGCTCAAGTAATTTTATTTTAGTTGAATCTCCCATTGTGAGCTATTAAGATTGGTCATCAAGTCATCAAGTCTATTGAGTCAATGTTATGTATTGAAGACCCATTTGAGCATGTTACACATTGTAAAAAGAGAAGTCATTTGTGTCACAAACCCTCCAAGACCTTGTCAAAAAATTTCCCTCACATCGTCCTTAAAAATACATGAAGATGTTTCCAGACTGACAAGTCGACCTACCCCATTGCACAAGTTGGCCTATTTCAAGGAACAAGATCGCTATATATAGGCTGAACTCGACCTCACTTAGGATAGATTTCAGTCAAGTAATATGAAGCAACGAAAGGTAAAAATATCACAAGAAGAGCCATCTCATCCAACAAAGAAATAAGGAAAGAAACTCGATTTAATTTTGGGTTTGTTTAGGGCTAAATATCCCCACAAGTGCGAAGGAAAGGAGTACCATTTGCTGCAGAAAAAGGTTGAAGGTATCACTGTTGTTCAAGAGGCTGAATCATGGAGAAAAAATAAGCAAGTTCACAGGCCGAATTGTAGAATGAAGTCTCTCCATCCAAGCGAAGGGAAACAAGGGCAAAATTTGATCAAGATCCATCTCACATGCTGCAACTATGGTTTCTAAAGAGGTTGAGGGTTGCAGGTCTGATCCAAGAAGTCAAAATCTAAATGATAGCCAAGAAGGAGGGAGAAGTAAGCAGGTTGACCATTGTTTACTCAAGGAATAAGAGGATAAACAAGGAAGCCTTGTGACTTGGTCTTAGGATTCAAAAATTGAAGTTTCTATATGAAGAAGAATTCATTTGGGTTTTCCTCTCAAGTTAGAGAGGTTTTGGCCCTGGTTGATCGCTTACATTTTGTGTCTCTAGTCTCTATCTTATTTATTCTTTGGTAACTATTTAATGAAGAAGAACTCTATAATAATATAAGTAAAGAGAAGAACCTAATCTAAAGTAGTAAAAAGCACTCACAAGTAGATATCATCAAAGAGAAATATCCTAATCCTAATACCCTAGATTTCTCAACATGGTATCAGAGCAAAGGTGACAAATCAAGGAAAGGGCATCTCATCAAGGGACACATGAGCACTCAAGGAAAAAATCTCGAAGGATATGAAGGAAAAAGTCAAGTACTACAAATCAATATTAAAACCCTAGATCAAAGAAAAAATATACACCAGAATAAGTCTTGGGATCCTCAAAAGACCACAAAGACCCTACTCAAATTGAAGATACCTTCAAATCAAATCATCTTGAAGTTTATTCATCCAAGAGAAGAAATATCAATGACATATCCCTCTCATTGAATCAAGGTCCTTACCATTGAATAATATCTTCCAAGAAGTGTCAATATATCATCAAGAATTCATTGATCGTCATCAACAAGTACATCACCATCAAAGGATATAAAGTGATCTCCCTCTTTGTGGGGTTAAGGATCAGTCTTGAAGATAACTATCTTCATCAAGGAGAAATTTTCTATTAACTATAACGTCATCATATTCAAGGAGGCAGCGAGTGGAAGAAGCATCTTCACAAGTAAGTACATTTATGTCTGAATCTGCCAAAATTTATTTTTGCAAGGAAAGAAACAAATTGGTTGGGGCTTCAAACTTTCTTGCATGGAAGAAGAGGATGGATCTGAATCTCATTTTAAATGAGGTTATGGATCATGTCAAAGTATCTATCACCAAACCATCGAAATGATATTCTCAAGAACTTGCAAATTTTATGAAAGGGGAAGTGAGGGCTCAAAGGATTCTCATAGAATCCATAAGGATCACCTCTTTCCATATGTATCTAAACTCGACAACTCAAAAGAAATATATGACAAATTGGTAGAGTTGTTTTCTATAAGCACTGTAGGAGAATTTAACTCTATAAGGCAAGAACTCTACAAGATAAAGATATAAAAAGAAGAAGCAAGAGCCTCATACTTTATGAGGATATCGGAAATCAAGGATCAACTTCAAGATCTAGGAAATAATGTCTAACAAGGAGATGATCACCTTAGTACTAAATGCACTACCAAATGAGTGGGGTAAATTTACTTCAATCATTTATGGGAAGAAAGAAACTACTCCATTCTAGGATCTATGGTCACTGTGCAAGATTGAAGAAACCAAGCTGAAGGAAAATTGATGTGGGATCAAGTGAACAAAATCAAGCATATGCCACAACGACAAAAAGAAAGCGAAAATCAGGAAAGTTTAGTCCCCATAAAAAGAAGAATAACTTGGCTAAGATTCAATGCTATGGACGTAAAGAATATGGGAATTTCAAAATATATTGTCCTAATCTCAATACGGACAATAATAAAAGAGGAAGAGAAGAAGCCCATATCATCGAAGAAGTGGAAGAAGCTAAAAAGAAGAAATCCAAGAAAGAGGAAGTAAGAGATCTCTACTATGATTGAGATAGTCTTATTCACCTAGTTCTTTTCAAATTTCTAAGTTATCTTTTTGTAGTATATGGAAATCATAAATCACTAAGGAGCATGATAGGATTCATCATGGCATCATAGAAGCATTGAAAGAAAGAGCTCGTGAAATCATCATAGAGAAGCATGAAAGATAGAAGTTTGTAGAAATCACCTATGGAAAGGTATAACTCTTGGTAACAACATTAGAAGCATAAAGGGTATTTATGAGAAAAGGGAAAATTCATCTAGTACAAAGCTCATCATACATTAGTCAAAAGGAAGAATTTGTTGGATGAGGATACTTAAGATTCTCTATTGGAATCTTCATCGGAAGGTTCACCAATTAAAAGGAAGCAAGTGTTTCATCAAGAACTCCAACTTGTGGAATTGATGGGATGATGGTATGATGACAAAAGAGGTGAATCGGATCAAGGGATTGAAGTTCTTTCAATCAAGAAAGTTGTTGAAGGAATTATAGATGACCTAAAGGAAGATGAAGTATGTATGCTTGTATTTTATATTATAGGGTCATGTCTTATGGTTGCAGGTAATATGGATAAATGATCTATTTTGACAGCATGATCAAAAGAAAAGAATCTCCTCCATTAAAAATATGCAAGAAGGAATGGGTCACACATTGACTAGATGAAATCAACATAATATGTCATATGAAAAATGAGGTGGTTGACAATAATTGGAGGAACTATGATCAGAAGTTCATGGAAGGAAATGTGTGAAGAATGAAAGAAAGAGATCATGAAATATGAAACTATGGAGAATGAATTAGCATCTGAGGACTAATAAAGTTGACTATGATATCTCCATGAATGATATGAAGAAGTCCGAAAAGGAAGGAGACCCTTGACAATGTATATATTTTGGATGTGTTAATGTGTATCTAGGATGTTGATGCAAACAGAAAGATGTCATGATGAAAGACCATCACAAAGGTAATTTTGATTTAATGTCCATTGCTTATTTTTGAATGATATCTTGATGGGATTATGTAGGGCTTCCAAGGGAAGAACTTTGGATTTCTTCCTCAATTCATGCCCATGTAGCAAGATGAAATATCCTTAAGGAAACATGGCATGAAGAAGGGTAGCATGGCATGAAGAAAGACCAGATATGGAATAATGGATCACTTTTCAATAAAAGAAATGATGACTTGACTGACTCGTGAATAAAAGTTATGGATGGTTTGTGCCCTATGAGGAAGTCCCAAAAGATGTAGACTTTAGAACAAAGAATAAATCCATGACATCAAAGAAATGAGTTTTATAATCAGTTGGTTATCCCTTGATCTCCACCCGAAGAGCTACTGGACAAGTCCCTAGTCAAGAGGGAGCTTACTCAAGTCCCTAATTAAGAGGGAGCTTGGGTACATTCCTTTTATAGGAATGGGTACATTCCTCCAGTGGAATGGGTATGTCCTACCTAAGTTGAGAGGGAGAGATATATACATCATTATTATCTTGACTTAGGAAGACAGAATGGAGGATTTGGTAAACATCTAGCATCTGATGCTCTTTGAGGATGAGTTAGGGCATCCAAGATAAGAGTAGTCTTAGAGAACCAATATTATTTTAGGATTAGGAATCCAAGATAAGAATAATCATGGTGGAACATACTCTGAGAGAACCCGGGTAGGGTATGTTCTGAGAGAGACAATGATGAAGGTGTCTATAAATCATTGATCTCGCCAACATTGTGCCATGATCTTGTGGAGAGATAGATTTGTTAAAGTCCTTGCTATATGAAAATTTTGGATGATATGATGCCAAACAGATGGGTTACCAATCTGACTCTTCTTATGACAATTATTCAGATTGAGAATGTCCAAGTACCTTATGTATATTATGAATACCTCCCTAGTTAAGAGGGAGTGTTGAAAAGTGTAACTAGGTTAGGTCTTCATAATGACATGTGTAATCATGATTTTATGTAATTGATGTAATGAAGAAAAGAAATAAAATTATTTTGTAATGTGTGAGTCATGGGTTTCATGCTCAAGGAAATTTATTTTAGTTGAAGCTCCCATTGTGAGCTATTAGGATTGGTCATTAAGTCATAGAGTCTATTGAGTCAATATTATGTATTGAAGACCCATTTGGCCATGTTACACATTCTAAAAAGAGAATTCATTTGTGTCACAAACCCTCCAAGACCTTGTCACAAGTTCTCCCTCACGTCAACCTTCAAAAGAGATGAAGATGTTTCCAGAATGATAAGTCAGCCTACCCCATGGCACAAGTAGGCCTATTTCAAGGAACAAGATAACTATGTATAGGGTGAACTCGGCCTCACTTAGGATAGATTTCGGTCAAGAAATCTAAAGCAAGAAAAAGGTGTGAAGATCACAATAAGAGCCATCTCATCCAACAAAGAAAGGAGGAAATAAAGCTGAGTTAATTTTGGGTCTATTTAGGGCTAAATATCCCCACACATGCGAAGGAAAGGAGTACCATATGCTACAGAAAAAGGTTGAAGGTATCACTATTGTTCAAGGGGTCGAATCAAGGAGAAAAAATAAATAAGTTCACAAGACGAATTGCAGAAGGGAGTCACTCCATCCAAGTGAAGGGAAACAAGGGAAAAATTGTTCAAAAAGCAACAAGAAAATCCTAATTTAATTTTGTCCTTGAATTAAATTGGGAATAAAATTGTAACTCCACATCTCATGACAACTTGTATTAGTTGAATAAGTTAAATTGACTTAGTTGGCTCAATTAAATTGACTTAGTTGCCTCAGTTAATTTGAGTTGAGGGTCTAACTAGAGTCATGTAGAGTTTATCCTACATTATAGGAGCCCTGGTTGATTTTATTTTGAGTTGTAATTAATTAATTAAGTCTAATTGAGTTAAAGTCAGTTAAACTACTTCCAACTATTGGAGGAACTAATGGGAGGTCTAGTAATGTGGTGATGCCTGTAGTGGAGTGTGGTGCTGCCTATAGTGATCAACCAGTAAACTGAAGATTCACTCATAAATAACTCCTGCATGTCAGATATGTGAAAGACATAGTTGAGATTGGAGTTCGGGGATAGTGTACTATCAGTTATATGACCGTCTAAATTGTACAGGTGGTGCATGCAGTTAGAGGAAGGCCT
Source organism: Pinus taeda (assembly GCA_000404065.3). Classification (NCBI taxonomy): domain Eukaryota; kingdom Viridiplantae; phylum Streptophyta; class Pinopsida; order Pinales; family Pinaceae; genus Pinus; species Pinus taeda. Next base: position 82,607 of record APFE031718915.1, on the reverse strand, counting down.
AAGAGGATTGCGCAATTCATATCAAGTAATTTCCCTAATTAATAGGGGGCTAATTCCTTGAGGAATAGTGCAAGGAAATAGTGACTTGGGCAAGCCAAAATTTGGTTTAGTATTGGCATGGGCTTATCTAGAAAGCAGTGAGACAGATAGAGATAGTCCAGAGGTTGCTCGGGCTTGAGCAGAGCATTGTAATATTCTCATATTTTCTAAGTAATGCAATATACATATAACAAGGGTTTTTAGTTGTGGCTTTCCCCGAGAAATCATTATGTTATGTGTTGATTGAATTATTTCTCTCGTATGCTTCTTTATTTCACAATCATTTAATTATTTCCACTAATGAGTAGAGTAGATTCAAGTTTATTGTTTTAGCATATTATAATTAGCAATTTGAATCTACAAGGAATTTCTACATGGTATCAGAGCTAAAATCACTATAAAAGAGGAGAATACGAGTTTGTATTTTGTAGGTGAAATCGAATTTGCAGTATCATACTTCAGAGACGGCACGATTTTGTTCTACGGATTGATACTTGAATATTCTCTTGAGGGTAGTTTGAAATATATTTCTTGGAAGGACAAGATGGAGGCAATGTTGGAAGACAATAGGATTAATGAATTCATAGACAAAGATATTCCTAAGCCTCCAGCAGTTGATGCTCAAGATCTGGCAGAGTGGAGAAAATGTGTTGCAAAGGCAAGAAGGATTATCTTAGAAGGAATTTGAGATCATATTGTCTCGAACCTCCACAGTAAGGAGAATCCATATGCGATGTGGAAGGCCTTGGAAGAATTGTTTCAAAATAGTAGTGAACACAGGAAGCTAGCACTAAATGACAAGCTTATAAAAATCAATATGGAGAAGGGTGACACGATACCAAATTACTTGACCAAGTTCACCAAATGTTGAGATGAGCTTGGAAGTGTCTATATTACAGTTACTAAAGATGATCTGGTCAACCTAGCACTTCTAGGCCTTCCCAAGAGCTGGCACAACTACCAGGACTCAGTTAATGGTAGGGAGAAGATATCAAAGTGGGAGTGTTTGCGGTCCAACTTAGTGCAATAAGAGATTCGGCAAAACAACAGAGATGGAACCTCATCCAAGCATGATGATGAGGAGAATTGTGCCTTAGCTAGAAAGGTGAAGAAAGGGAAAGGGAAGTCATCCCATTCCAAATCAGATTCCAGTTAGGGTGGCAAGAAGAAGGACATGTCAAAGATTAAATGTTTTCACTGTCACGAACTGGGACACTATGCCATGAAGTGTTTGCACAATAAGGATGGCAAGAATACCTTAAGAGGAGCGGCAGGTGAAGCTCTTGATTCACAATTTGAGGTAGATTTCACCCTCATCGCTTGCATGGTGACATTAGTGATGGGCAGTGTGTGGTATCTGGATAGTGGAGTCTCATTCCATATGACCAGAAACAAAGAGTTTATCAATGACTTGGAGGAGAAGGACCTCCATATGCACATCAAAATTGGAGATGATGTGAGGTATAGCACGACAGCCATTGGAACTGTTACCTTACAAAGGGAGTCTAGTTCTCCTCTCACATTAAAAGATGCCATGTATGTTTCGGGTTTGAAGAATAATTTGGTTTCAGCTTCCATGTTGGAGGACAATGGATATGATGTGATATTTAGCAAGGGAAAGGCTTTCCTTCGTCACACAGCGTTAGGACAAGTGAAGCGGATCAGGGTTCAAGTGAAGAACCTCTACAAATTGGATGTATAATATTTTGTTGCTTTGAGCACAAAAGTAGAGAAGGTGTAGATCTGAGACATCGGTGAGTTGTGGCATAAAATATTGGGTCACTTACACCACAAATCTTTGAAGATCATGCAACAAATTTCTACAAGACTTCCCAACGGTACACTAGAGTAGAGAGACACATGCAAAGGGTGTACATTGGGGAAGTACACCAAATCTACCTTTCATGATAAGGGCAGTCGAGCGCAAGTGATCCTTGAAAGAGTTCACTCATATGTGTGTGGACCGTTCTCAAGAGCCTCCATGGCCAAGAACATGTATTATGTAAAATTTGTAGATGATTTTTCTTATAAGTGCTAGATTTTCTTCATGCAGAAGAAAGATCATACGTTCTCTAAATTTTGTGAATTTAAAGCACTTGGGGAGAAAGATACAAGGAGGAAAGTTAAATCTCTTAGGAGAGATACGGTGGGTAATATGTGTCGAATGAATTCAAGAACTTTTATGCATCATAAGGCATTTAATGGGAGTTAATATCACCCCATAACCCACAACATAATTGGGTGGCTAAAAGGAAGAACATAAGTTTTATGGGAGTTGCACGGGTAATGTTACATGATCAGGACCTATTGTTGCACTTATGAGTTGAAGCATGAAACGCAGTTGTATATGTGAAGAACATAATTTCTCATCAGATTCTCGAGATGAGTACACCAGAAGAAGATTTTTTGGGTAAGAAACCAGATGTGGTACACTTCAGGATCTTTGGTTCATCAATATATTGTCATGTTACCAAGGATGTAAGGAAAAGGATAGAACCAACAGCTGAGTTGGGCATATTTGTGTAGTACACTAATACACCTCACAACTATCGGGTGTACCTACCATCTCACAGCATGGCAGTGGTTCGTAGAGATGTGAAGTTCGTTGAAGAGAAGGCCATGATATGTTCCCTTGAGAGGGATATTCAGTTGCATTTAGAAGAGGAGCTTTTAGCTCCAAAGAAATAACCTTGGGATGATGTGGAGTAGTCACATGTAGAGGAGAAGAGAGTGGAAGCACCCACTCATGTAGTGACTTCCAGAGATGGAAGGAAGCGCACCAAAGAGGCTGACAATTTGATGCATAATGCTAGAGAGAATGTGGGAGCACCAACATCACAACACATGCAAAGGAGGTCACCAAATCAGTACACTAGCTACATGGCTCTGATGAGTGAGAGTGTAGATATTGATCCATCCTCATTTGAGCAATCAATGTAGAAACTAGTATGGGTTGATGCCATGGTTGAGGAGTATGACTCCATTATCAGAAATAGTGTTTCGTAAGTCGTCTCAAGACCAGTAAACAAGTTTGTGGTGAGTTCTAGATTGCTTTACAAGGTAAAGAAAGAAGAAACACAAGGCTATATTTGTGGCCAGAGGTTTCTTTGAAGTGGAAGGAATTGATTACAGGGAGACCTGTGCTATAGTAGTAAGGTACTCTTCAATCAGATATGTTCTAGCATTGTCAGCGAAGATGGTATGGAAGATACATCAAATGGATGTGAAGACAGCATTCCTTAACGGTGTGATTGAGGAAGAGGTGTACATTGAGCATCCAGAAGGATTTGAGACCTTCAACAAAGAGTCACATGTGTGTAGACTCAAGCGAGAATTTTATGGATTGAAACAAGCACCCTGTGCTTGGTACACCATGATTGATACCTATTTCACGAGGTTGGGCTTCACCAAAAGTGAAGGAGATGTAAACCTTTACCATATTGTGGTTCAAGGTAAATGGTTGATTATAGTATTATATGTCGATGATTTAATTCTAACAGGTGATGAGAATCTGGTAAAATCTTGCAAAGAGGATCTTGCAAGAGAATTCGAGATGAAGGACCTTATGCTTATGCATTATTTCCTTAGTATGGAATTATGGTAAGGAGATGAGGAATTTTTGGTCTCTCAAGGTAAGTATGTCAACGAGATACTAAAGAAGTTCCACATGGAGAGCAGCAAACCCATGGAGACTCCTCTAGCAAGGAATTGGAGGAAGGAAAATGCTACTTCAAGTGAAGTAGTGGAGGTTACTATTTATAGGAAGCTTGTGGGTTCACTTATGTATTTGGTGAACACACGATCAGACATATGTTTTTTAGTTAACCAGCTTAGTCAAGTGATGGTTAAGCCAAGAAAACACTATTGGAAGGAAGCCAAACATGTGTTGAGATACCTTAGAGGCACCACTCAGTTTGGCCTTTGGTATAGATGGACAGAGGGAGTGAAGCTTCAAGGATTCATAGATGCATATTAGGCAGGGATTCCATCTGACAGGAAGATCACATCAGGGGGAATCTTTAGTATTGGGTCAGCAATAGTTTCTTGGTACAACAGGAAGAAAAGATCAGTTCCACTCAGTTCAGTAGAAGCAAAGTACATGGTTGCTAGTCAAGCAGCTTGTGAGGTTATCTGGATGAGGAAGATACTTGTTTGGTTATTTGGTCAACAGATGGATCCTATAGTCATTTTCTATGACAATCAAAGTTGTATCAAACTCTCTGAGAATCTAGTTTTTCATGATTGATCCAAGCAATCGACATTTGGTATCACAGTCTACAAGATTATGTGTAAAGGAGAATCATGTTGTTGGATTACATTCCTACAGAAGAACAGGATGTAGATATTTTGACAAAGGCTTTGTCAAGATGCAAATTCAACTTGCACAAAGGAAGGATAGGGGTAGCAGATAATCTCTTTCTTGTTGAGAGGGAGAGTTGAAAATGTAACAAGAAAATCCTAATTTAATTTTGTCCTTGAATTAAATTGGGAATAAAATTGTAATTCCACATCTCATAACAACTTGTATTAGTTAACTAAGTTAATTTGACCTAGTTGGCTCAGTTAATTCAAGTTGAGGGTATAACTAGAGTCATGTAGAGTGTCTCCTACATTATAGGAGCCCTAGTTGATTTTATTTTGAGTTGTAATTAATTAATTTAGTATAACTGAGTTAAAGTCAGTTAAACTAGTTCCAACTGTTGGAGGAACTAGTGGGAGGTCTAGTAGTGTGGTTTTGCCTGCAGTGATCAACCAGTAAACTGAAGATTCACTCATAAATAACTCATGCATGTTAGATCTTAGAAATACCCATTTGAGATTGGAGTTCAGATATATTTTACTATCATTTATATGATTATTTGAATTGTACAGGTGGTGCATGTAGTCAAAGGAAGGCCTATCATGATTTCACAATTCATATTGAGGAATATACCTAATTAATAGGGGGCTATATACTTGAGGAACAACGCAAGGAAATAGGGACTTGGGAAAGCCAAAATTTGGTTAAGTATTGGCATGGGCTTATCTAGAAAGCAGTGAGACAGATAGAGATAGTGTAGAGGTTGCTTGGGCTTGAGAAAAGCATTGTAATCTTCTCATATTTTCTTACTAATACAATATACAGATAGCAAGGGTTTTTAGTTGTGGATTTCCCCAAGAAATCATTTTTTTATGTGTTTATTGAATTTTTTCTCTTGTATGCTTCGTGATTTCGCGATCGTTTAATTGTTTCCATTGATGAGTAGAGTAGATTCAAGTCTATTGCTTTAGCATAGTACAATTAGCAGTTTGAATCTACAAGGAATTTCTACAAAAGATTTTATCAAAATCCATCTCACATGTTGCAACTAGGGTTTTTGAAGAGGCTGAGGGTTGCAGGTCTGATAGAAGAAGCCGAAATCTGAAGGATAACCGAGAAGGAGGGAGAAGTAAGCAGGTTGACCATCATTGACTCAAGGATGAAGAGATTAGACAAGGAAGCCTTGTAACTTGGTCTTGGAGAGGTTAATAGGTCAAGGGTCTTGGTCTTGGTCTTGGTCTTGGTATTCGTCAATTGAAGATTCTATAAGAAGAAGAATTTGTTTGGGTTTTCCTCTCAAGTTGGAGAGATTTTGGCCCAGGTTGATCGCCTACATTTTGTGTCTCTTAACTCTATCTTATTTATTCTTTGGTAACTATTTGATGAAGAAGAACTCTATAATAATCTAAGTAAAGAGAATATATTAATCTAAAGTAGTAAAAATCACTCACAAGAAGTTATTATCAAAGAGAAATCTCCCAATCCTAATCCTAGGATTTCTCAACACCATACTGTCAATGCGTGCATTTACTATAACCATGTCAAATGTCAATGCAATCGAGCACAAACCTAATATACTATATATTAATATATATATACTATATATATAATATATATATATATAATATATATGTATATATATATATAATAAAAATTAAAAAAAAAAAAAAAAAAAAATCAACATTACCGCATTCACAACCCCCTATATGTGGTGTTGATTAATTAAAGAACAATTTTGACTAATTGGCAAATTTTAAGTGAATTAAACATTTACCTGACCTTGAGAGCGTTGAGAGAATTGATCTCATGACCTCTCAATAGAAAATTAAGGTGTTTTAATGACGAGTACTCGACCAATTGAGATAACCCTTGGGGCTAAATACATACCATGATAAGGACACTAAATAATAATAAATAATTCCATCTCCTTCATATTTATGTTATAAATTTTTTGTTTGATTGTTGAATTATTTGTGTGAGTCATATTTGAGTCTTGAAACCATCCCATACTGTCAACGCATGCACCTGCTATAACCATGTGTTGTAGCGGCTACAACCACCCTCAAAAAAATTTCCTTAGCTTGTTTTGGAGCCTCCCTGCCAACCTCACATAGCAATTTTTCTTGCTTCGTCAAGTACTCAAGCTTTAGTGCTTTCCTCACACAAAGGCAGCTTGTCGATCACAGTCGATCCATTCCCCTCATAGGTTGTTTACCCGGACTTGGTCCATCTACAGGTTGAGTAGCTTCCCTTTGAAAATTGCGCATTCCTAGAGGGAAACCAGTCTTCCCTCCAGGAATTGTGCAATCCTATCTGACATCCTACTCGGCTCCAGGATTGTGCAATCCTGCCATTCATCCTTCCTAGTAGGATTTTCTTAATTTTTCCCAGCAACAGGTTGCTCAACCCAGGATTTGGGAAAATCTAGGCAACACTCAGCTGCTCTGCCCAGAAATTGCACAATCCCCTTGGGCAGTCAACCCAGATCACATTCAAGAATGCACATTTTTCCCAAGCAATTGAGCATTGGCATGCATGGACAGTTCGGTGACTAGTTCCACTCGGAACCGAGGAAACTTGACTTGCATGCATGCATGACTTGATCTTCCTGGAATAGCAAGAGACAACATGCAAAAGGAATCCCATGATTTAGGGAGCTATTTTTAGCAACCAGGGGTTACATGCAAATTTGTTTTAGAAGTTTCCCTCCAAGTGTCGCTTTTTCCTAGATTTGTGGCGTGCGCGTCATAAGAACAAACTTATTTATTTGACACATCAAAGCTCATTCATTCACATCAATCTTGAAGATCTGACATCCCACAGCACATCCAAGACTCTTTGACACATCCAGCTCAGTTGTTCACGGGTAAGTGGCCTCAACTTGTCTTTTTCACCATTTATGTCACTTTTTGTGTATCCTCTTGTGTGACTATTTTTTTCTTGATTTCTTTGAACGCCTACTATCATTTAAATATATTCTAGCTTTTCCTAGCTCTGTTTCATTTTTCATTTCCATCTCACTGTTGTCGCATGCATGAAACTGTTTTACACAGACGTTTTCCCAACCAGCGAACGGCCTCACCCACATGCATGTTGATCTATTTTTTGAATCTTCCATTCATGTTTTGCATGCAGGGTTTATCACTTTTGCTATCACTTAGTGTAGCAATGCATTTCATCGACTTACTTGCTTTCATTTGCCCGTCGCTGGTTGGCCCGGGCTCTCCCTTCACCAAGCCTGCATTGCGCAATCTGGGGGAGGAAGCGTTACCTTCCTCTCTAGATTTGCGCATTCTGGCCCAGCACTGGCCTCCTAGACTATTTTGTGCATTCCTGGAGGGTAGTGGTTGCTTGGGCCAAGAATTTGAATAAATATTTCCCTGGGCCAGCAATCCTCCCTAGTTGGGATTGCGCATTACGCAATCCCAGCAGTCAACTGCCCAACTAGATTGTGCATTTCGTAGATCCAGCAACAAATCTAGCCTCCCAGTCAGTCCAGACTTCCTTTTGTGCAGTTCTGGCAGCCAGTCACTTAGCCTCCCAGTGAAATTTGCACAATCTTGCTCCTCAGTTTCCCATGTATGTGTTGTTTCATTCCCCGGATTTTCTTTGTTTTCACTGACATGTTCTTGCCATGCATGCTACTTGTTTCTAGATCTTTCAAGCATTCATATGTCCCAATGACTTCCAAGAGAATAAGATCTCATGACACTAATGGTATGGTAGCTAGAGCAGCAGCTGAGCAGGTGTCCTCTAGTTTGCTGATCTATGAAGATACGAAGATGTATCTAGAAAAGGACATCAAACTAAAGTGGCAAGAGGTGAATGAAACATTCGCAGGTACTTTTGGCAAAGACCTTGAAGACCATCAGGTGTACGTGAACATTCATAATTTTGGCTTGTATCAGATCACATGGAGATACCCTTTGTTCCCATGCATGGACATGATTCACTAGATCATCTCTCACACTAACCCCGAGACGACGAGCTTGAGCAGTGTCAGTGGGAAGAAGCTTGCAACCTTTTTCGAATGAGATTATGATGAGATGTACTAGGTGGATGAGCCCATGATTGTCATGACCCCTCCGTTCAGCTTGCCCAACAGCAGATGCCACTCCAGAGACATTCTGAAAGATTGGGTAAATGATCCAAGTCGTTTCAGGATGACACCCAATTAGATCTATAAGATGAAGATATTGAGGAAGGCATACCAATACTTGGTCATATTCACATGTCGACTGAGTGGCCAAGCAAGCACTAATATATTCCCTCAGAGTTGGGTAGTCGTGCTGGACCAACTGGCTAGAGAAGGAATACCATGCAATTGGTTGGCAGCCCGAAGGCATGCATGCAGAAATTTACATGTCCGCCTACATTCTAAATGCAGTTTGTGCCCGACATGAGTTCTCGGGCTTAGAGTGGGCATGGTCACCGACAGAGATTGTTTTGAACACGTATTTCAAGCTATTCTGAGTATGCAGTTTCAGAGGAGTGATCATACAGTTTTCTAACCATCTTGTCACCCCAGTGTATAGGTTAATATTTGAACAGGATCCGCCCTGCATGTCAGAGGAAGTGATGAAGGCATTATTAGGCATTGCAGATTGGTATGCCTCACCATCCGGCACGTTCATTCGAGTGTTCAGTGCAGAGAAGCCTTTGCATGTTCCACCAAAGTTTTCTTTGGATGTTCTTGTCATGCAGGAAGTAGCTTATCATATCTCAGCAGGATTGATAGCTAGGTTGCAGCGGAAGAAGAAGGCACCTTAGCCCACTCTTCCTTTGCAGATTGGGTTATATGAGATCTGGAGCATCAAGCAAGCGGATGTCAAAGCTCAACAGATGAATAAGTACCTATTCGACCTTTGAAGCTTCAACCCATATGACCCACATTGCATTGTGAAAGATCATTGCCTGAGAGTTCAGTTCAATTAGATCCATGGGACATGTCATTGGGCTGAGGAGGACTCGTGGAGGTATTGCTACAATTACTCCAAACGCAATGAACGGGTCAGTTTCATTGTAGAGTGGTTAGCATGATAGAATGAAGCAACATCATGGAGAACACCAGCAGTAGCAGCAACAGTAGAGGCAGCAAAGCCAAGCATACCTGTGCGCAACAAAGGGAAGAGGGAGATTGTCGACCGCATGGAGGAGGAGAAAAGCTGCAAGTTTCGAGTAGATCCACTCATAGAACAAGAAGCTATGGCTATTAAAAAGAAGGGGGAGAAGCATGACAAGCGAATCGCAAGAAGGCAGAGGGATAAGAAGAGAATGGAAGACGTAGAGAAGGAGTTGCATGAGCTAAGGGAGCAACTCCGAAAAGAACAAGAGTTGTGCCAACAGGAGAAGGAAGCGCAGCATCAGCAAATTCAAGAAAGGGGTGCATCACGTGCAATCAGATGAAGTAGCGCCCATACAAGTAGTGGATTCTTCTGAACATATGGCATCAGGTGAATAGGGTGAACCTTCACAGGGGCAAGAATTTGCTCATGAGCTAGAATAGGTTCTTAAACAGTTGGATGCAGACATGGAGCAGCAAGAGTTGGAATAGGACATTGACCTCATGCCTCACCAAGGAGAGTTCGACTCACCTGCTTCAATGCATCTATATGATTACCAAGTCTTAGATGACTAAGAAGGCATTGAGATCCTTTGTGGTCAACCAGAAGCAGATATGTGCAACGTCTCCTTTGACGAATCTCAACATAGAGTTTGGAAGTCTCATAGAGTGCCGACTCCGGAGGAACAAACATCCCCTGCGCAATTTGAAGAACAAGTGATCTTGACTGATGTGCACCAGGACCTAGCTGCTTTGGCCAATGCAACTAGAGTGTATGTTGAACCCACTAGCTCCAGTGTTCATTTCCTCATAGCTGAGAATGAGCAAATGGCGAAGGAAATACAGGTGGCCAAGTACGGAGGAGACTTGGTGACAATGTCCACCCGAGTTGAACTGAAGAAGGCAATACTAGATGAAGTATTGTCCTTGGACATAGTTATGCGAGCATTGTACTCCAAATTTGGTACCATGCATAAGGCAGTCGTCCATCTCCACAGATGGCAGCAGCGATGTGCAAGAGTAAGCATCTTGAATAACATAGATACTGATTTTGATAACATGTGAGCATGGGCGATGACGTACAAGGGAGACCTGCTTCATTTGCCAAAGATGATGAAGGCCAATGTGTTCGAGCTACAAGCACATATTCGTAATCAGATCTGGAACTATGAAGACCTACCGCAACTCATCACTAGCATACAAGCTTCCCATGCACAAGTATTCAAAAGCATGGAGGTTATAGTGCACACTCATGCAAACCCATCACTTGGGACCCTCACTCAAGCGAAGACCAAGAAGTAGGTCCAACATGAGCTTGACTCATACTTCGACAAGTTGATTCACACCACCACCATCCCATACTTGCCTATCGATGCAGACATCATGTGCAAGTACGTTGTTGGTGCAGCCACACTAAAGATAATGACAGGCATGCTCACAAACAATTTGGATAGAGGAGCCTAAGCAATGTACCCAAATGCTATGAAGGCAAGGTTCATGTTTCAGACGGATGTCATAGCAGAACACACAGACACTCTCAAGGACTACCAATCTTGGCATCAATATGTCACTGTTGATCAGCATGAGAATGTTGAGCAGTTGAACTTCTATGGTTGTCTAAGTCCGAATGATGTCTAGTCTGGCTTTTCCAAGCCATTGTTCACATGGGTACATGTGCATTGTAATGTTGAGTCATGTCAAGTGTAAGTCAAGTGTCAAGAGTGAATGTAACAGTCATAGAGTAGGTGAAGAGTCATGAGGGTAGTTGAATGGTCACAAAGGGGAATGTCAAGGGTCACCCCACCCTTTGCTATAAATAGTCCCTCATAACTCATTATATAGGCTTTTGGTCAACCAAGCTTCTACTAAGACTATCTTGAAGAAGGCTTAGAAAGTATTGTAATGCACCTTGGCTTCTCCACTGCACGGAGCTACTACAACTCTTTGGAGGAGCAGGCGGATGTGGTTGTAATGTTCCATTGTTGGGGCTAGCAGGTTTACATGGTGTATTGCAATATTGTGACTTACACTTCTTTAATAATAAGAGATAGCACATTTTCATGCTTATGTTGTTATTGTAGTTGGACTGTTCCGGTTACCTTAATGATATATGTTGTTTAACTTACATACTTATATATGAACTGATTTGTATGCAATTATATGAATCTTGTTGTTAATGTGTTGCATATGTTATTAATGTTGTCACTATCTGTGTCGACTGCTCTACCTAACATCAGATAGAACCTTCTCGTGAAGCTTTCTATATCAATCGTCACACTCGTCTCGGACTGATCCGTGAGTGTTGTTCATGTTATCTTACCTTGTATGTTGTGACTACTGCATTCGAGTGGACTGCTCCACTGGAAGATGTGCATGTCCTTTGTGTGGTGTGTTCCTAGCTAAGTTGGGGCTGATCCCTTTCAACCTGGAACTCGCCTTCACCTTCCTCTCCCTTTGAGGTGTTGGAACCTCTCATACACATTCCTTGAATCTATGCATCAATCACACCCTTACTACCGACAGAGTTATCTTACTTGCCTCTATGCGACATTACAGTCAAGGCATTACATTACGACCCACTGTTGGGACTCTTACACCAAATGGTCCGAGGTCTAATTGGGACTTCTGACCGAGGAGATCCCCTTGACATGTTGGTAGATCCAACACTGTCAACATTTATGGTGCTAGGAGGAGGGCATGATGACAAGCAGTGTCCTCTCATCCAATTTTGAACCTCTACATATCTTTCATAGAGTCTTGCATTTTTCTTCCCCTGGGGTGTTTTTCGAATCATGAAGATGTCTCCATTTTGGGGAAGCTATTTGATCTCTTGTCCACTCACACGTATCATGGTGAAGGTGAAGTGGCCTAGCATGAACACTTACATAACTTTCTTTCCATGATTCATGAGGAATATGAGTTTACTGATGAATAGGCCAGTTTGGTGCTTGCATTCACACTTCGTGAATCTCCATTATGTTGGGTGCTCAGCCTACCGGCTGACACCGTGCACTCATTTGAGCACTTCTATGATCTTATCGAAGACACATTCTATCATTTTGATCCAAACCATCTTGACCAGAAACTATTACAGCAACGGAAGGCTCTGTATGAATCCTATATTGATTTTTGGCAGCACTTTCGTGACTTGTAGTTTCAAGCTCCGAGGAGCCAAATGAAGTTCGCTTATCTCTGGGACCGGTTCAAGTACTATCTTAAGAAATATGCTCGTCCCAAGAGAAATCTTGATGTCAAGCCTCACTCAACCTTCTTCGTTGATGGAATTGCGCAATCACATGTGGGAGCAAGCACTATCTCATTGAACTTTTTGTCTCCCTCTCATTCAATAGTTCCATCATCACCCATTGATGTTATGGATCATGTTCACACTTTTTTTCATCCTTCACACCCTCCCAACATCACTCCACTCAATTTTTGCGCAAAGTTAGTTATGAGTCCTTTGAGTTCCCATATGCATTCTTTTCTTCGACCTTCGTCTTTGCACTCAGGTGTTCCTCCGGTTGATGATGTCTTGTGTTCATCCATTTCGGACTCTTCACTTGTTATGAATGAGGAACAACCCACTGACGGAGTTGGTATTGCACAACCAACATGTGTTTTCATTCATGAAGAGTATGAGTGGGAGCTTGAACATCAACACTCATCAAAGGATGACTCCCTTCTGTCTGAGCCCCCTCTGTTCTTTCCTATCATTTTTGGTGAACCTGCCATCCATGATTTTTCATGTGTGTCTTCATCTATGGATGCACCCATTGTTGATCACTCACAGGACTCACCGGATGTTAGTCCATCATTCGACAACGGAGAGGATAATTTACTCATTGAAAATCTACTTGATCTTTCATCTGTCTTTTTCGAAAACACGGAGGATGATTTCATTCGCTTTTCATCTACCCCTCTATTTGATTCATCTGATCATGAGGATGCCAAAGAATTCATTGATTTTTCTGATCATGGCGGTCGTGATCCATTTGCTTCCATTTTTTATCACGATCATGAATCTATTGTAGTTGATCTTTCGAAGCCACCAGTTTATGATGATCTACCTAATGATGAAGTTGAGACACCCAAGACTGTCGAGGCACTTCAGCCCGAGCTGATGGTTATCTTAGGCCCTCGCTCTCTTGGGGTTAGTCTCACTTCTGATCACGAAATTGTTTGATCACCCAAGGCTCCTCATTACTCAGTTGTATGCATTGAAGATCCATCTCACTCACAGGTCACACTTCCTCCACTCAAACTCAACGATCCCATTACTCATGCATTGGAGGAATATTACATTGCAAGCATGCGTACACAATGAAACTTATCTTTGTTTCTTTCATTTGCTTGCATGTCTCAGTCAAGAGTGTGATTTTGCTTAAAAGTTGCACATAGTGTCACACAACACCATGATAAGTCCGAGGACTGTCCGGCATGCACATGCACTCACTTATGTCCCGTGGACACTTTGAAACATGAAGTGTGGTTGTCTTCATTGCTATATCTTTCTTGTATGTTGGTCCGCACAACTGGGTTACTCGCAGACCAAGCCTTCACCCACATGGGTCTACCAATGCGCCGTTGGATGCATTGGAAGTATCACTTCACGTGATCAAGCTCATGCACCATTAGTGTAGGAGTAGGAGTAGTGTTTGCTTTCATTTGTTTGCTTGCATGCTTGTTTGCTCACATTCTTTGTTTACATGTTTGTTTATTTGCTTGTTTGTTTACTTCCTTCACTTTAATTTTTGCTTCTACTCTTGCTTTTCTTTGTTGATTTCTAGTTCGTTCGCTTGTTCCATTCGTAGGTTAGTTTCGCATGAAACCATGTGTGACTCATGAAACGAAATGGATAAAGTATAAGAGGGCTTGTACAACTATCACTACTTGGTTATATGTTATCTTGCCTCTGTATGATGAGCTTGTTACTTTTAGTTCGTGATACATCGAAGGAAAATATGTATTGTTCAAAGTGAACCTTGGTGAAAGCATAACGCTTGCGTGCTAACTACTGTCACCTCCTCTAATTGATTGTTTTTGGGTTAACCCTTCTCAGCTCAACCATGTAGAGTAAGGTGAGGGGGAAAACCTTAACAAGAATGTCAGAGTAACAATAAAGTACTTCTCTACTGGAACAACCTCTTCTGCTCTCAGTAAGTTAGGATCCCTCTTTTGCCTCTGAAATGGATAAGTGTTATGCACATTGAAAATGAAAAAATAAAAGGTCAAAAAATTCAAAATGAATAAGGCAAAAGAAGAGAAAGGATTCCTGTGTAAGGAGGTGATGCAAGTAACTCCGTCAAGGTACTGACCAGGCTCGCTGGTAACGGAGCGATGCCTGTGTTCCTATGTGACTCCACCAGGGTATTTTCTAGGCCTACTGGTAGTGGAGCAACACCAGAGATGAAACTAAGAATCTGATGATTATGTTGCTTGTGCACCTATATACCCCTCAACCCCAATAGAAACAATTGTGTTGCCTTAGCTTGGAATTTGTGTCAATTCACCAAGAGTTTGACAGATGCTACACCTTACACCAAGCTAGTGTGAAGCCAAGATGAGCTAAGAACTGAACAATACTTCTGAAGGTGTTAGACTCGTTTTCACAAACAAGGTCTATGCAGAGAGCTGGAGTTCTACCAGTGTGTGGGCAAGTGTTGTAGCGGCTACAACCACCCTCCAAATTTTTTTCCTTTGCCTATTTTGAAGCCTCCTTGCCAACCTTACACAGCACTTTGTCTTGCTTCATCAAGTACTCAAGCTTCAGTGCTTTCCTTGCACAAATGCAGCCTATTGATCAAAGTCGATCCATTCCCCTCACAAGTTGCTTACCTGGACTTGGTCCAACTGCAGGCTGAGCAACTTCCCTTTGAAAATTGCGCATTCCTAGAGGGAAACCAGCCTTCCCTCCAGGAATTGTGCAATCATTTCTGTCAGTCATCCCTCCCAATAGGATTTGTGCAATTTTTCCCAGCAGTAGGTTGTTCAGCCCAGGATTTGTGCAAATATGGGAACCAGTTAGCTGCTTTTCCTAGAAATTGTGCAATCCCCTTGGGCAATTACCCTAGCTCATAATTAGGAATCCACATTTTTCCTAAGCAGTTTAGGATTGGCATGCATGGACAGTTTGGTTGACTAGTTCCACCCAGGATGAGGAAACTTGACTTGCATGCATGCATGACTTAATATTCCCATAATAGCAAGAGACAACCTACAAAAGGCATCCCATGATTCAGGGAGCTATTTTTAGCAGCCAGGGGTTACATGCAAAGTTGTTTTAGAAGTTTCCCTCCAAGTGTCGCTTTTACCTAGATTTGTGGCATGCACATCATAAGACCAAACTTATTTATTCGATACATACGAACCCATTCATTCACACCAATCTCAAAGCTCTGACATCCCACATCACATCCAGGACTCTTCGACACATCCGGCTTAGTTATTCACAGGTAAGTGGCCTCAACTTGTCTTTTAAGCATTTTTATCTCTTTTTGTGTATCCACTTGTGTGAGTGTTGTTCGCTTGATTTCTTTGAACGCCTATTGTCATTTACATATATTCTAGCTTTTCCTAGCTCTATTTCAATTTTCGTTGCCATCTCACTGTTGTCGCATGCATGAAACTGTTTTGCACTAACATTCGCCCAACTGGAAAACAACCTCACCCACACACATGTTGATCTGTTTGTTGAATCTTTCATTCATGTTTTGCATGCATTGTTTATCACTTCTACTATCACTTAGTGTCACCATGCATTTCATCAACTTACTTGCTTTCAATTGCCTGTCGGCAAGTCGGGCAAACCTTGGCCCAGGCTCTCCCTTCACCAAGGCTGCATTGTGCAATCTGGGGTAGGAAGGCCTACCTTCCTCTCCATAATTATGCATTTTGGTGTAGCACTGGCCTCTTGGACTATTTTGTACATTTCTAGAGGGCAGTGGCTGCTTGGCACAAGAATTTGTGCAAATCTGTCCTTGGGCCAGTAGTCCTCCCCAGCTGGGATTGCGTATTGCGCAATCCCATCAGTCAACTACCCAACTGGATTGCACATTTTATAGATCCAACAACCAGTATAGCCTCCCAGTCAATCTAGACTACCTTTTACGCAGTTCTGGCATCCAGTCACTCAGCTTCCTAGTGAAATTTGAGCAATCTTTCTCATCAGTTTCCCAGGTATGTGTAGTGTCCTTTCCCAGATTTGCTTTGTTTTCACTAACATGTTCTTGCCATGCATGCTGATTGTTTCCAGATATTTCAAGTGTTCATCTGTCTTAATGGCTTCTGAGAGAACAAGATCTCAAGACACTGATGGTATGGTAGCTGGAGCAGCAACTAAGCAAGTGTCCTCCGGTTTGCCGATCTAAGAAGATACAAAGTTGTATCTAGACAAGGACATCAAATTGAAGTGGCAAGAGGTGAATGAAACATTTGCAAGTACTTTTGGGGAATACCTTGAAGACCGTCAAGTGTATGTGAACATTCATAAGTCTAGCTTGTACCAGATCGCATGTAGATACCTCGTGTTCCCATGCGCAAACATGATTCACTGGATTGTCTCTCACAGTGACCCCGAGACGATGACCTTGAGCAGTGTCAGTGGGAAGAATCTTGCAGCCTTCTGGGCACAAGATTACAATGAGATGTATCAAATGGATGAGCCCATAACTATCATGAACCCTCCGCTCCACTTGCCCAACAACAGAGGCCACTCCAGAGACATTTTGAAGGATTGGGTAAAGGAGACAACTCATTTCAAGATGACAACCAATCATATCTATAAGACAAAGATATTGAGGAACCCATACCAATTCTTGGTCATATTCACATGTCGACTGAGTGGCCAAGCAAGCACTAAGACCTTCCCTCAGAGTTGGGTGGTCGCACTAGACCAACTAGCTAGAGAAGGAAGATCATGCAACTGGTCTGGCATATTGGCTCATCAGCTTAAGGAGCAAGTCACGAAAGCTCGACAGTCGCCCGAAGGCATGCATGCAGAAATTTACATGCCTACCTACATTCTAGATGCAGTTTATGCCCAACATGAGTTCCTAGGCTTAGATTGGGCATGGTCACTGGCGAAGACTATTGTGAACACATATTTCAAGCTATTCTTCGAATGTAGTTTCAAAGGACTAATCATACGGCTGCCCGACCATCTTTTCACCCCAATGTACAGATTAACATTCGAACAAGATCTGCCCTGCATGTCAGAGGAAGCGATGAAGGCATTATTATTCATTGCATATTGGTATGCCTCATTGTTTGGCATGTTCATCCGAGTGTTCAGTGTGGAGAAGCCTCCCCGTGTTTTGCCAAAGTTTGCTTTTACATGCTTTTCATGCAAGAAGTAGCTTATCATAACTCAACAGGATTAATAGCTAGGTTGCAGTGGAAGAAGAAGGCACCTTGGCCCATTCATCCATTGTTGATTGGGTTATATGAGATCCAAAGCATCGTGCAAGTGGATGTCGAAGCCGAATAGATGAAGAAGTACCTGTTCGACCTCCGGAGCTTCAACCCATATGACCCACATTGCATTGTGAAGGATCATTGCATGAGAGTTCAGTTCAATTAGATCCATGGGGCATGTCATTGGGCTGAGGAGGACTCATGTAGGTATTGCTACAATTACTCCAGACCCAATGAACAGGTCGGTTTCACTGTAGAGTGGTTAGCACAGTAGCATGAAGCAATACCATGGAGAACACCAGTAGTAGCAGCGTTAGCAACAACAGTAGAGGCAGCAGAGCCAAGCATACCCTTGCACGACAAAGGGAAGAGGGATATTATCGACCGCATGGAGGAGGAGCAAGGCTGCAAGTTTCAAACAGATCCACTTGTAGAACAAGCAGCTATGGCTATTCAAAAAAATAGGCAGCAGCGTGACAAGTGAATGGCACGAAGGCAGAAGAGTAAGAAGAGAAACAAAGAAGTAGAGAAGGAGTTGCATGAGCTAAGGGAGAAACTCTTAAATGAACAAGAGTTCCGCCAATAAGAGAAGGAAGTGCAGCAGTAGCAGATTTAGTAGGGGGCACATCAAGGGCAATCAAATGAAGCAACGCCTGTACAAGTATTGGATTCTTCTGAACATCTGGCATCAACCGAACAGGGTGAACCCTCGCAGGGGCAAGACTTTGCTCATGAGCTAGAATAGGTTCTTGAATAGTTGGATGCAAACATGGAGCAGCAAGATTTGGAATAGGACACTGACCTCATGCCTCACCAAGGAGAGTTCGACTCACCTGCTTCAATGCATCTAGATGATGAGCAAGTCTCAGATGACCAAGGAGGCACTGAGATCATTGTTGGTCAACCGGAAGAAGAGATGTGTAACATCTCTTTTGATGAATCTCAACATAGAGTTGGGTAGTCTCATAGAGTGTCAACTCCAGAGGACCAAACATCCCCTGCGCAAGTTGAAGAACAAGTGATCGTGATTGATGTGCACCAGGACCCAGTTGCTTTGGCTAATGCAACTAGAGTGTATGTTGAAGCCACTAGATCCAATGTTCGTTTCCTCATAGTTGAGTGTTGGGCCTAAGAATTATCCTTAAAATACATTCACTTTCACTCCATTCAACATCCACTTTCACTCCATTCACATATTTTCTCACCTCTATTCCACCACCATGTCATCACATTAGCTTCACATTCATCATTAAATGTGTTGCCATTGTGCTTTCCAAAACATTAATAATTCTTAGTATTTTTAAGTGAATTTGTGGATAAACTTTAGAAAATAATATCCATTACTTATACCTAACAATTAGAATGAGTTTGTTGACATGTGTAGGTACAAAGGAAGCTTCTAAGGCACCCTTATGTGGCACTCTATGTTCAAATTCGAATTTGAGGAGATCATGGACCTCACGGAGAAGATCATGGACCTCATGGAGGATAGCGTTATGTGTCACCATTGGTTGAGAAATATGTGGGTCAAAGGAGGGAATAGTGGATTTACATTTATGAGTTTGTTATCATAGCTTTTGTATAAATAGGAGTGTTATCTCCTTCATTTGTAATCTTCATTTTGTAATCTTAATTTTTAGAATTTAGAAACTTAGTCCTTCATTTGTAATTTTAGATTTTAGGATCATTGTAATGGAGATTTAGAACCTTTTGGAATGTAGAACTTGGAGCTTGTAGTTGCAATTTGCAATTGATGATAAATAAAGTGGATTGGATTTTCTTCTCCAACCTCACTTTGTACCCCATATTATCCCCCCTAGGTATACTACAACATCAATCACACCCTTGCCTCTGTGTGACATCGCGATCAAGGCATTACCTGAAGACCCACTGCTAGGACTCCTACACCAAACGGTCTGAGGTCTAATTGGGACTTCTTATCGGGTAGATCCCCTTGACATGTTGGCAGGTCCAACACTGTGAACACCATGTCAAATTCTAGTGCATATAAGCACAAACTGCAAAAATGTCAATGTTAGCCCCATTCATAAACCCCTCTATGCATGGTCAATTAATTAAAGCATAATTTCCAATAATTGATAAATGGACAACCTTGAAAATTGTGCATTTTTTCTTAGAAAGCAACAATGCATAGACAAAAATTTGATCCATTGTTGTAGTAGCAAGGAAATAAATTACTAAAATGGACAAGAAGTGGAATTATGGTGCAGATAGAGGAAAGGGTTATATTGGAAATTCTATAGAATTTGCAAATCCGTTGGTCTTTTCTTTTGTAAGTGTGAAAGAGGACAATTAAAAGGGTGTGATGGAAGAGCAAGATAAAGAGTGTGGTGAATATATTGTGATGAATGTCGACCAATGTAATGTTGAATTTTTGTAGCTATGGTCGGTCTTCATAATGTCCAATTTGTAGTTGTAAAGATGAAATATAATTATATTTGTGACTAAAGAAAAATTTATTTAGCATGTTCTTCATGCTTGTGAGAACAATAAAATTCATTTATTGATTTATCAAAAGAATAATTGATAAGGCTTGTTCTTCTGTCCTTTCCAAAAGTGGGAATTTGAATTGTTGAATTTGGAATTTAGACACCATAAGGTGTCAAGTCAGCCTCCCTAATGATGAAGTCGGCTCTGCCCCAAGTGACACCCTTTCAGGCCCTTTCCAGTGCATATAAATAAGGGACACGTTCTCCCTCCAAAGGTACCATTCTAACACACAAAAAGGCATCATATGTTTATTTGTGAAGGTTCCAATATTTTTTGTTCCAGATAAATTGTTAAATTAATTAACAATTAGGAGAAACAATACCAGTTGTTGCAATAGGATTCCATATTGGAATCTTCACAAATCTAAGAATTACTATGATATAGTTTGAGTGTTCAGGATATGGTATGACTCACTATGGCATGACCCAAGTTATTGTGGTGTAAAATTGAGCCTCCTCTTGGTATGATAGTGATATGACAAGTGAAATTAGAGTGGTATGACAGTGTGATATGATCTAAGATTTTTTTTTTTTTAGATGAAGAACTTTCCATTATATACCTTGTTTGAATTGCTCAAGGTGGACCTGTTGTGGAAAAGTGAAAGAGGTTGGACTTGAAATCTTGTCAACGGCCTTGTGAAACATATTGTATTGGTTAGTTGGCCATAGGATTTTACTTTGATGTCTCTTGTTCAACTGAATACTTCTCTAAGAAGAAGGTTGTTGGGTTTTTTCCCCAAGTGGGTTTTCCTAGGGTAAAAATATTGTGTCTCTCTTTTGCATTGTGATATTTACTACTTCATTGTTCTTATGGTTAAATTTAAGAATGTGTAATTTCTTAATGATACATTGAAGTGATAAATAATCATCTACATCATTGGAAGTAATTATAAAGTTTCAAAAATAAGTGCTATTAACTTTTTCACTTGAAAAATCAACATGGGATCAGAGTTTTGGTGAAGGAAATATCACTGAGATCACACTTGAAGAATATCGCCCTTAAGGAACTTTAGATCTAATATCAAGGCTCGTTCATGGCCCCCGCTATGAAATCATAGAACAAATTAGAAGGGTCTACAAACTAAAGAGCTTGGAAGACAAGAATTGACTTTCAAAGGAAGATCTTTTGGAAATTGTGCAAGGAAAAGTGACTGAACCTATATATGATACAAGAAAGAAGAAGTAAAAGAATGATGATATCATTGCTATGAGTATTATTACGGATTCCATCAAGGATCAACTAATTCCATACATCTCAAATCTTGGCACTTCAAAGAAGATGCATGATTCCCTAATTGGTTTGTATACCATCAATAATATTAGCCAAGTCATGAGTTTGATAAATGAGCTTCGTGATATCAGAATGAAAAAGAATGATACAATGGCTTCATACTTTGTAAGGATCTCTCGACGAAGAGATAAACTACAAGTTATTGATTAAATTGTCTCTGACATAGAACTTGTGACCTCGACACTTAATGGACTATCTCAGTTATGGGATTGATTTGCATCAAGTATAAGCAACAAAAAGGAGACTCAAAGTTTTGAAGAATTATGGGTAGCTTGCACTCAAGAATAATCAAGGCTCATGTCTATAGAAAGAATTCAAAGATATCAATAAGAATAATATTCTCAAGCATGTACAACTCATTTCAAGAAGGTTGGAGGAACAAAAAAGATTGGCTTTTAGAAGAGAAGGGATTCGGATAGAAGACATAAAGGAAAGAAATATATGTCAAATATTCAATGTTTACATTGTCACAAATTTGGCCACTATAGAGACCAATGTCGTGATAGATCAAATGATATAAAGAAAAGAGGAAGACAAAATGTTTCCACTACAAAAATTGATGAACATCTAAAGAAAGTTAAATTTTAAGAGTCAATTGATAAATATTTCTTCTACTAAGCCAAAATCAGCAACATACTTTATTTAATAGGTTTGAAAAATATTTTTTTGTTTCCAAGTATAGAAGAGATAGAGTAGCATTCATTGATAGAGTTAGATCTAGTAGAGAAATTATGGTTCATGAAGGAAGGTTTGAGGCCCTATCTGAACTTGCAAATGTTAAAGAATGTTGAAGTTTCAAAATAAATTCTTAAAGATCTAGGGTTTAAAAGACTGAAAATATCTAGGGTTTATGGACAAGACCCTAGATTGAGCGATCACTTGTGCAATGGGCATATTGATTCTAGGGTTTAGACATTTGGTTCTCTAGGGTTTATCACAAACTAAAAGGGCTTGAATAAGAGAAACCCTAGAGTTATGGACAAAACCCTTGGATGGGATGTTTCCACTAAAAGAAGAAACCCTAGTTCATGTAGGAAGGAATCACATCATAAGTACAACGTTGATTTGCAAGATGAATCCAAGAAGTCTAAGCTCAAGAGGCAACTTATAACCTTCTTAAAGATAAATATTTTATATCTCTTTAATCATTACCATTGTTTCTTTCACTAGAATTTAGTCCCGTGTCTTTGTATTCCTTGCTTGTTTGTAACTATTCATTCATGACCTACTAATGAGGATTGAAAGTACATGGTGAAGGTTTCCCGAATTTCGGTAGCAGGTGATAAGAATAATGAAACAAAGAAAAGCTTGTGACAAGAGGACTTGTATCGAGAGATATCATACTAAGAGAAATTTGGATTCATAGGGAGCAAGTTGATCATCAAGATTGAAGTATGTCTTGATCTATGCCAAACAAAAGATAGTGGTGACTTCCAAGATGAAGCAACTTAAGAAAAGTACAAAGCGAAGGATTATCTCAGCATGAGAGAGAAAACTATGAAGGGACATCTTATCAGGTACACTTTTGTTATTTTTCTTATGATTTATGTTGAATAACATACCAGATGGATGTGGAAATAATATCTATTGATGAAAGAATAAGTGTACACCTTAGGACCTTGAGGTACATAAGAAGAAAATTTATGATTGAAAAAGAATTTGTACAAGATATTGGGCTTGGTATCTTTAATCAAAGTTGATCCTATATTATGTCTCTAACATCTAGTCAGAAGGATGTGTAAAAAGGAGCAACCTTGGAAGAAATATTTGACTCTAATTAGATTGAAAGTTGGTTGTTGATTTTGACATGAAAGTTTTTGTGTTTGATGCACTACCTTTTGGAACTATAATATTGGAATGATGAACTATAAGTCCATTTCTACTTCCATGGTGAAAAATCCAAGACATTCTGAGCTTGAGCAGTTGATTGGCTTCCTAATAGGTTGGACATTTTCTTTGTAGTATGTTTTGAGATATCTACATGATATTATGGTTTTAGATGTATCTTAAATGGTGAAATATAGTTGTAGGAATATATTGATTCTAATTGGGAAGGGAATACTAAAAATAAGGAAGATTTCATCTAGAATATGTTTCTGTTCTATTATGATTTCTTGAATATGCAAGAAGCAAAGGCTAAGTATATTACAGCCTAGTTGGTGAGTAGTGAAACAGTGTGGTTTCGAAAACTACTCAAGGGACTATTTGATCATGTGCTAAACTCAACCAAGATATATTGTGAAAATCAAAGTTGTGTGAATTTTTTTGATAACCTTATGTTTCATAATAGGTTGAAGTATGTCGAGATCAAGTACCACTAAATTCGTGATGTAGTACAAAAGGAACCAGTGAAGCTCTGGTATATTCCTAATGATGAGCAGATAGCTAATATTCTGTCGAAGCCTCTATACCAAGTGAAGTTTGTGTACTTTAGGAACAAGTTGGGACTTGTTGATACCTCTTTTAGTGAGAGGGAGTGATTTCCATATAGAATAGGGTGGTCATTCTTCCTAGGTCAAGTGTGTTGACCCAGATTAGGAAGAATGGCCCTCAAGGCCCTGTCACTCAAAAGAGTGGGTTCCTTTTATTGTTTTGGCCTGGTAAATAAAAATAGTCGCTGACTTTTAGTAATTTTGGCCTAATCAATTGAAAGAGAAGGTGTCTTTCAGTGTATTTTCCCCGTCACTCAAAAGAGTGGGTGCATTTCAATGTTTTGGCTCAATAACTCTATAAGAGTGGGTTCCTTTTAGCATCCGTCTCAGTTACTCGATGATTGAACCCATATAGCATCAATGTCCTGAAGTCATTCATGTGGAATTGGAATGTAGATTTCCTTTAGGATTTGACTGTGAGGATGGCAAACACTGTGGAGTGAGGATGTGGATGTCCTCTAGGGTTTGGACAACCCTCTGAAGTTGGAATGTGGATGTTTCCTAAGGTTTTACTATGATGATGGAAAACCTATATTATTTCGTATACCATGAGGTTGAGGCATTGACCTGATCATGGTGACTATTTGATATTGATGTTGCACCATAGCCTAGATGTGCTAGCTCAGATGACAGCACCTAGTGCATATTGATGACATACCATAGGTTAGGTATGCTAACTTGGATAATGGAACTAATTAGATCTTATGATTATTATAGGTCAAGGTTGTTGACCTACATAATTATGATTTTGATGCTATAAGTTGTGAAACCTTATTCTTAGAGAAAATATTTCAACAAAGAACATATGGATAGTCATTATGAATACCTCGCTAGCTAAGATGGAGTGTTGAATTTTTGTAGATATGGTTGGCCTTCATAATGTACAATTTGTACTTGGAAAGATCAAATATAAATTATATTTGTGACAAAATAAACTTTTATTTAGCATGTTCTTCATGGTTGTGAGAAAAATAAAATGTATTTATTGATTTGTCAAAAGAATAATTCATAAGGCATGTTCTTCGTGGAATTTTCAAAAGTAGAAATTTGAATTTTTAGATTTGGAATTTAGACACGACAAGATGTCAATTCGGCCTCCCTAATGATGAAGTCGGCTCTGCCCCAAGTGACACCCATTCAGACCCCTCTAGTGCATATAAATGAGAGACATGTTCCCCCTCCGTATCATTCAAACACACAAAAAGACATCATTTTTTCTAATTTAGAGCAAAGAAACAAGAAGATAAGGTGGTTGATATTGAGGAAAGAAGCCAACCAAGATAAGGAGTAGAAGCCTGAGATTTTCTTAAGCCATACATCTATGGTTATTCCAAGTTTATGGTGCATGTCTAAGATTTATCTAAGGTCAGATATTATGTGACCAGTTTGAGCCTTATTTATGGAAGAGGTATGAGCTTATCTATGGTTAGTTTGAACTTTATCTGTGGAATAAATCTAAGCCTATCTATGGATATCCCAAGCCTCTCTCTCCATCGAACAGTCTGAGACTTACTATGATACAATCCAAGTCTCTGTGATATGGTTCAAGTATCTATGGCTTGAACCAAGTTCCTATGGTGTAAGACCAAGCCTCCTCTTGGTATGATAGTGGTACGATAATGTGATATTATCTGAGATTTTTCTAAGAAGGAGTCTATGTTATAGACCTTATCTAAATTACTCAAGGTGGACCTCTTGTGGACAAGTGAAAGAGGTTGGACATGACATCTTGATGGTGGTATTGTGAAAGAATATTTTACTGGTTAGTGTGATCATAGGCTTTCACTTTGATGTATCTCTTATTAAACCAAATATTTCTCTAAGAATAAGGTTGTTTTGTTTTTCTCCTAATGGGTTTTCCTAGGGTAAAAATCTTGTGTCTCTCTTATGCATTGTGATCTCTACTGCTTCATTGTTCCTATGGTTTAATTTATGAATGTGCAATGGATTAATGATACATTGAAGTGATAAATAATAATATACATCATTGGAAGTAATTATCAAGTTTATGAAATAAGTGCTAGTATATTTTGCACTCGAAAAATCAGCACATAATTACCCACCAACTATTCACATAAATGAAGAACTTTCGGCTTGTCCCATTTCATTCAACAAGAGGGGTCTATTGAATTTTGTCAATACAGATTGTAAGAATCATATAATCATGGATATTGGGCATCCATCTTATCATTATGATATAAATAGAATTTAGGATGTGTTGAAGCCCCGAAAATCGGGTCGACAACAAGGGGGATACCCACCCGGTCCGGACCTTGGTTAGCAGCTCCTTATCCGTTTGGTATAGCGGGTCCGACTGGGAATAATGGGACCAGTTTCCCGATCTTGGGTGTGTGTGTGTGTGTATAGAGTTGAACTGTGCCGATCTGAGAGTATTTTAAAGCTAATCTAAATCGTATTCTTTAACTTTACTCTATGCTATTGTATCTAATGAGAAACAACAAATCAAATCTATTCTAACCCGGGATTGTATGTCTTCCATTATGCGATCTAAAAAGATTTCGAATAATAACTGGTAATAAAGATCATTTAGCTATCATAAGAAAAGAAACCATTTGAGATAAAATACTTTTCGTAAGAAGTTAAGCAAAACAGTTGTGAACATCGTATCGCATAATAAGCCATTCATATGTCACACATGAAACATATGACTCCACCGTACAAAAGTTCCAAATGATAACCCTTATGTTCAGGCAGTAACACATAAACAACTGAAACTGTAAATTACTTAAAGAGTATAAGAAGAGATTGCCAAGAGATAAAAGTACCATTAATGACTAGTTCTACCCATAAGCCTCAAGCAAAACAATCTATTTCTACTTGTTCTAAAATCTACCAAGAGTACAGAAGTGCAACATCAGTAGCAGTTATCAAAATGCAAGTAAAGATAAATTTCGATCCATCCATTCATCAAAACCTCCTCTGAGGGTGCAGAAGTGCATGTTCTGAGGATAAGTTTTTGACAAATCTCCGGACCCTTCTCTAAATGCATGAGAAGGGTTAAAATACTACTTCCTAATCTAATAATAGAGTTTTTACAAAAATTGTAGGATACGGCTCTCAAACGACCGCCCTTTTTCTAATCTAAACAAAAAGAAACAGCAAACTACTAAAAATAAGTTATTTCTGGATCTGGTCTTTGAAATTGCAAGTGTTCAGCATATATTTGAGAAGAGTCGGTTGGCCGACTTCTGCGCTAAGCTGGGCTGCGAAAATGGAATCTTTGAGAGCTGGCACTACTTTCTCTGCTGAGTTTGTGTTGCATTTCACATTCATCCATTGACTGTGTGGCTTAACTAAGTATGCCCAATAGCACTCCCAATTCAACCTGTTCAAAGCTTGTATCGCCTTACCCTTTTCCTGCTCTTTCTCTTTCCATTTTGCCTCTATTTGTGACTTGTTTAGTAGGTATCCCGGGGCGGTTTCTGTGATTAAGTTTTCTCTGTGTAAATTTTCATTTACACAATCTATAAGGATACCAGCCTGTGTCACCGCTGCCTCTGTTGTCTGTTCGGCCTGCTTGATTTGATCATCCCATTTGTTGAAGAGAAATTCTTTATGGCTTTCGTTTATTCTGGGTGCATTTGCTCTCTTCGCTTCCTCTCCATTCTGCCAAGCTATATACTCTGTCACTCGTCTGTCGGCCTGGTCGTAGTCACTTCGCAGATCTGTCACTTGATTGGTGAGTTTGTCGCTCAGCTCGCAATAGTGACTCCGCTGCGATAATTTTCGTCCCAACTCTTCCTGTTGCTGCAGAAGTTGCTCATTTAAACTAGTAGATTCTGAAACGAATTCGGAAAGCTTGGGCTCGTCTTTATGTATTTCTTGTAAAGCGTGCAACTGCTCTCCTTTTTCGTCCAGGCTTTTCTGATAGCTTATCTGCATCTGCTGAAAATCTTCTTGTAGTTTCTCGAGTTGTTTGGACGCTTCATTGCTGGCATTGGCCTGTTGCAGCTGTTGTTGCAGTAGCTGTATATGGTTTTCTTGCTCCTTTAATAGTTTCTGAACTTCAGAAGCCTTGTCTATAGTCGCAGAAGCATATGCTCCTGCAATTTGAGACAATTTCGTGAGATTCTCCGTGGGGTTGCTGTTAGGGTCTTTCCACAAGACGTCTAAATGTTTGGCGTTCTGTGACAGCGTATTCTCCAACTTTCTCTTTTTTCTTTGTCTTCTCACCACTGCTTTATGTTGAGGACTATAGAACATGTCCAGTGGGGGAATTTCTTCTACACTAAGTAGGAGTTCAGGCGACGGAGCGATATGATCGTGTTCTGCTTCTGAGACACTACCAACCACGATTGAAACCATTTCCTGTGTTACTTGCACATTGGTTACAGGCGTTCTTGGGACCTGCCCTTCCGGGCTGATTAGCTCGTTGAAGTTTTCCCACTCCTTATCGAGTTGTGTCGTGACGAGCGACGATGTAGTGACGGGAGGAGGGACATTTCTTGTTGAGGAAGTGATAATGTGTAGTTGCGGCATGGCACTTGACTGGGCAGTATCCCCGGCTGCTTCTTCCTTGGTCGCTCGCAGACTTTTTAGAGCATTCAGGTGTTCCTTGAACAGCGTCAGATCTAGATTTGGAAGAACTGGAGTTTCCGCTGAGGCTGACACTTGGAGTAGGCTCTCTGGCGAGCGGCTGCAGCTTTTCTAGAGGGATGTCGGCTAGCCTTCTTTCTCTGAATAACGAAAATATTTCGAGGTCGTCTGGGGACAACCTCAACTTAGCTTCTCGCAAAACTTCCTGGAATGAACTTTTATTTTGAAACAAGTCATCAAATAAATCTTTCTTTCTGGTGAACACTTTTATTCTGACACTTATAGTGAAATCATGGGCGACGTTATTTAGGTCAAAAGGTCGAGCGGGGAATTTAAACAATTGTAGGGACGTCACATTCCCTACCTCGGAAAAAGAATGTCCCACATCAAATAATGAGAAGGCCCCACAAGCTACAGGAAACTGAGGCCATATGGCCTTCTTCTTGTCTTTTAACTCTTTGGTTAGGCCGCCTTCAGAGCAAGTCTGATAAGCAATTTCTCTGGCCAAAAGCTTTTCGGGGACATACAGAGGTAGGACATGTGGAGATACAGTGCTCCCAAACACTCTGATATAAGTGAACCATTCTTCCCCAAACCATCTTGCGATGGGGATGATGTCTCTTTGTGCTTCGGGTGAGCACCTCGGGGGTTCTTCACCATATATCATCCTATATAGGGGTAAAATGAGCCCATGGAAAATCTGATAGAAGTGAGGGGCGAACTGTGAATCCCATAGTACTTTGTGCTAAACATGAATAGGCGACCAGTCTTGGGTAGTCCATTTCCAACCCATAGTTGGAAACTTAGATACATAGCAAATAGAATCCATAATGTAAGCATATAGATAAAACGTAGGGTAGACCCTTTGTGATGAGGATCTCTTAGTACGGTAATTCATGACAGCAGTGAACAAATTATTAGAACATATTTTGGCCCAATCCACGAGATCGACATTTGTGGCAGCTTCTATGAGTGGTAGCCATTCAGCTGAAAATTTATTTATGTCTGGCATCCCAAACAGCCTGCAGAGCATGGCTGCAGCAAAACAATATGGAGAGGTGAGAGAACTTGTGCTATACTTACCATTTTTATCCTTTTTTAGCGGCTCCTCTCTCCTGGTCCATTCTTTAGTGGTTTCTACCAGATTTGGGTTCTCTACTACAAATTTCTGGACAAACTGCGTGTTATAGGTCGTCTGAGGCTCCGGAAGATGGTACATAAGCTTTAGGTCTTGCGCGGCGAATGATCCTATGAGCCCATGCCCTGGAGCCTTGAACTGTTTGCCTTGTAACTCTGCATTGTCGAGTATCCATTTGATCATATCTGTATACGGCAATATCTTCAGTCTAGCTGTTATTCGATGGAGAAATGAACAAGCCAGATCTTCTAAGGATCCCTCGGAAGAGTTTGGCGATCCCGCGGCGCTATCGGCCTTCATTACTCTGGGGTTTTCCTCCTCTAGCAACCTATACATGCCTTCCCAGGTTGAAATTCCTGCGTCTCTGTTGCATGCAGTGTCTGTGTATAAGGGCGCCATCTCTTTTGCCTTTTCCTTTGCCTCGAAACCTTGGGAATTAGTCTTCTTTCCCATTTGCTTCTGTGTTCGTCTTTTGAATGTTCTTATCTCCTAGTTCCTGCAGATTACAAGCGAGGCGGAAATGACTGATTTAGAAAGATGATGGGAGGGTTTTAAATGCAGACGATATACTAAATATGCCACCTTACGTGAAAACAATTCTTCAGCAAAGCACGCATCCTTATTTCATTAAATAACTAACAACTAACCTACTTACTATCATTAAAAGCGCATGATTTGAAGTCAGGTTATGGTAAGTGGTCTATCTTTGAACGGCGTGCCTGAAAGATTTGCGGTTTAAATGATTTATGATTCGTTTTATGCTCTATCGAAGATCATGCCGTCGCAAGGCGCGCTTATCGCAAATCGCTGGATCGCAGAATGTGTCATTGCGGCGATCGCAATATCGCAGGTCGCAACATCGCGGGTCGCAGGAGTTTGATGTTTGTTAAGTATTGCCATTTCATTTCTGCGATGTGCAATCATTGCGATCTTCGTTATCGTAGATCGGTAGATTGTGAGATTTTTTCATATGGACACTACTTATTGCGACGTGACATTATGCTTAACGTTGGGGGGGCCTTGTGCATTAATGCAATTTCTTAAAGACCTTTTTCCCATCGTAGACTTAGGTGAAAATATTTGGAAGACTGCTTTTAATCCTGCGATGGTATCTTTATTTTGAAGAAGGGAAATTTGATTTCTTCTCAAAATTATACTAGGGGTCCCCTATTCATTTAGTATCTTGGGCAGATAGCTAAATGAAAAAAGGGGGGGTTGTTGCTGGCCACAACAATTGGCGATTCACTTGGGAGAACCAGTTATCTCTGACTTTCTTTTGACGTTTTTCAAAACTTCTAAAAATAATAATAAAAAAATTCTCAGAAAACTTAAACTTATTATAGAAAGATTAAAATATTATACTTCAAAATATCAATGAATTTTGTTTCAACTCCTTTCCATTTACTTGTATTCTCAGTTGTTCTTGTATTTACATCAGCCCCTTACTTGGCTTGAAAAACATTTTGATAAAGACTTCTCTAATATAGCAGTCCTTTTAAATATGCTTCTTTGTCGCAGGTAGAGCCTCTGCTGCCAGCAGGCGTCCATAGCCTCGACAGGGTTACCTATTAACCAGTAATGATCCCTTATCCTGCCTAAGAGTTTACAACTATTCAGAGAAAAACCCATTTTGACACTTTTTCTTTTTTTTATTCTCTAAAGAACAATGTCTTGGTTTGGTGGCCAAATTGTGACACAGTCATTCACTAGATTTATACCTTTGCTGAACAAGCTGGCTCGTGATGAGACCCCCTGTCTTTTGATTGCAAAAATCTTAAGTCGTTTCCCTGTTTTGATGGACAGTTTTGGCAAAGTCAGCAAGTTATAATATCTGCGATGATGATAAGTCGACTCGTGATGAGACCTCTTATTCTTTGAGATATAGTGTTTTTATTGGATTGCTTCCCTGAATGCTATGATTTCCTTTGGCAGGGAGGAAGTCAATTTTCTTTCCTTGAGAAAGTTCTGGACAACAATAATAACGCTTCTTTGGTAATCGATGTTTCTACAGGGACTCCTCATCTTATCATTGATGCCTTTCATTGTACTGACGTAAGACAATTAATTCGTTGAGATTATTTTCTTCAATTTTTTGGAGTTAAAACTAATATCATATCTGGATTAAAGTTCTATTGATAATAAAGACCAAGTTTCAAAGAAAAATATTTGTCATTCATAGAAGTAGAAGTTCAAAATCCTGATAGAGAAAAAGGTGCCTCTTTGTAAATGCCGTACGCTTTTTAACCAAAGCAAACTTTATTCATGGGAAAAACCTAATGAAGTGAGAGGTAGAAATTCCCTAAGGTCGGGTAGACAATAGGGATGATCTTCTTTCCTTGTTTCGACTATCAACTACTCAAGCGTAAACCTAACTACTTAACTAAACTACTCCTACTCCTATTCTAATTTTACACAAAAATTTGACTAGGTGAAATGATATTTCCAATGAAGCCACTTTCTCATTTTTACTCCTATACATGTGCAGCTTTCCAACGTTGGTGTTGAGAACGGAATTTTCTTTGGGATGTTAACTTTGGACGCGGAATAAGAATGCATAATCCCAGTTGGAATTTTGTCCGAAATTTCTTTCTCGCAAAATCTTCCTTCCAACTGAGTATCTATTGGATCATAAAAGTAAAGATGAATTTTTGTTGTATCTTGATGATCTTGTAATGAAGGAAGTTCTGTACTTCCTTGACATAACTTAGCTTTCCGCAATGGAAGCTTGTCTTTTGGGTTCTCTTTGATAAGGTGTTGGTTATACCAAAATAATCTATAAAAAAACTGAAAATTTAAAACGCAATCTGATTTTGTACAAGGTGAGTGTAAGTGGGAATAATAATAATAAAAAGTTTTTTGTACAAATAAAATTACAGTACAACTGGGATAAGTTTGTAAAATTTTGTTGTTCACAAGAACTGGCCAGGTCATGTGAAACAGAAGATAGACTATGATTATGAATAGGCATGGGGGTATCTTCACGGTATGAGTCATAGATTGGGAGATCATCTTGGTCAGCAAAATCAGGTGAATGATCTTTGGCCTCAAAATGAGGATTAAATGGTATGTTTTCCGAATCTGAGTATCTCTCATTTTTAGGGTTTTGATGAGTTACTTGAGACAAATCGTTAACATCGTTGTTGGCAAAGTAACCATCATGACAGATTTTACCAGTCTCCCTAGATTCTTCCTTTTGGTCATATAATTTTAGACAAGGAAATTCAAGTGTTTCTTGCTTGGAAACAATCGAGGGATGTTTTATAGCTATCTCTTTATCTTGAAAATCTAATGATGACTTATTTGAATTATCCTCTATGTTTTTTGAAATATCTTTAACGTTGAGAGGGGAAAAGTTATCATCATTAAAAACATCAGGGTAAAGAGAGAAGTGTGATTCTGAAGCAACGTTTTTAAGATTATCATCATAGAAACATATCCATTCATCAGATTCAATATAGACATCGGGTTTCAGATCATACCTTTGTGTGCTGATACTTCCTGAAAGAAAAATAGTTTGTTGTTCTGACCTTGGCGTCTACATCTGTTGATTTGCAACGATGTCATCTGACTTCGTATCAAAGTCATATGCTGGTTCCAAGGCAGGTTTCCCTCCATCGTCTTCGCTTTTGTCTTCCTGTATTAGAGTATGGATAACTCCTAGGCTCTGAGGGCTTCTTTCATTATGAGCGATTTGCATATTGAAATTGGAATTCTCGTTCATATTAGAAAGAAAAGAGACAAAACTTGGACTAATTTCTGCTTGATTAGATATAGGAGGCAGGGAAGATTCAGCATAATCTGGAGATTCTTCATCTATGAGCTTAGTCTCTGTATCGTATTTTAGACAATCAAAATGAAATCGCATATTAAAATCTCTAATAGATTCATCGTTTTCTCTGAGATGATCAATTTCATTGTATACCTGGTCATAGTCATAAT
>APFE031718915.1:18027-48917 GCA_000404065.3 Pinus taeda | reverse complement strand
GAAAGCACAGAGAGAACTACTATCACAGCGGACTTTTATAAATGCACAGAGATACTCAAATAAGATAATGGCATACTCATTTTATTTCAGAATGGAGAAAATCTTACAGAATGCTCACAGAGCTTTTACAGAGATTGATTGTTAATGCCAAGTTATTAATGCATTGTGTGAGATCAGGTAGTAATGGTGTTAATGCTCATATAGTTAGGCTTAAAACGACAAAGGGACAAATGTCTCATAAAAGCTCGCTCCTATGTTTTTAAAGTGTAAATACATTTGTGAATGATATGTCGTGCTGGACCAAGTTCGAAATTTAGTTAAGTAAACTATATTATAACCAGCAACGCCTGGGTTTAACTGTGTATGTTGAATTAAATATAATTACAGTTTTGATATTAATGGTTAATTTATACACAGATATGTTTTTAATTACAAATTTATTATTTTTTATGATGATATATTTTTAACTTATGGGTATGTTACAGCAAATATGCTATTCTATCAATCTTCTAGTTTTTCTCTTTTTCTTCCTCAATTTAACTAAATATTCTATTTTATCAATTTTGTGAGTTTTTCTCTTTTTCTTCCTTGATTAAATTTGTTCCTTATTGTCTTCCTCTTTAACAAGATATGCCATTTTTATCATTTGATTAATGTACTTAAAATATGGCATTCCTTTTTCAAATGTGGGTTTTATTTAATAACTAAATTATATATACATATATGATTTAACCTAACCAAATATTCTCTTGTATCAATCTTGTGAGTTTTTCAATTTAACCAAATAGAATCTCTTAAGCCAGATATGTCAGGTCATTTTTATCATTTGATTAATAATGTAAAATATGCCATTCTTTTTAAAATGAAGGTTTTAATAATAACTAAAATTATATATATATTATATAATTATTTATATGATATAATTTATAATATATAATAAAGGATTAATAACTAAATATTCTATTCTGTCAATTCTGTCAGTTTTTCTCTTTCTTCTTTAATTTAACCAAATATTCTATTTTATCAATCTTGTGAGTTTTTCTCTTTTTCTTCCTCACTTAAATTTGACCAGAGTCGAGAAAAGGTATGATGCCTCTATTAGCTTTCAGTGACCCTGTTGCCTCAACAAATAGTGGGGGAGAGGAGGGAAATAGAATTGGCAAATAGGCCTGGCTAGGATAGTCTAGCTTCATGGGGATACTTACACCAATGGGGAATAAAAAAGGTTCAGTGGTTTAGGGAGGAGAAAATTCTAGACCAGAAGTACTTTGCATTGCTGAAGGAAAATAAAACCTCTATGACTCTATTTAGTGATGGTTTTCAAAGGAAGGCACAACCTCGAAAAGCTAAGAGGATGGCGGTGAAGCGTAGCAAACTAAGAGGGCCCGTCCCTATGGCAAAATTGTTGCAAAAAACCAGCGCCCCTGTAGTTGGAAAGTTAACCCCTAGCCGGATAGATCACAAGAGAGGTGGGGGCCTCTGTGGAGACCCTGAGGGATGGGAACCCCGAGGGTATAGAGAGGAGGCGAGAAGCGATAACTAAGTGGTTGCGAATTGTGGGCAATTGGGTGGCTGAGAAGAAAACTGGAAGTTATAATGTTGAAAAAAAAATTAAAAATGAATGACAGAATGTTATGGAAAAATTTAGTACTGGTTTTAATAAATATATTCTTGTTAACATTACATATAGCATTAATTCTTGTATTCTTTAGTCTTCGAAGCTCTGGCACCAGAAACGGGTGAGTTTGCGGGAGGGGAGGCGACGAAGGAAACTGTAGCAGGAAAAGATGGTGAAAGAATGAGGGCAACATGGATAAAAAGGAAACAAATGAGTAGGCAAGAAGGCAGATGAGAAGATGAAGAGCTTAGAGGCATTAGTGAGAAAAATGTAGAGGAAAAGGGGATAAAGAATGAGAGAGCAAACCATGTAGAATTTACTACATGCCTACCATGCAGGCACCCGAGCCCAAGTAAAGGCAGTAATAGCATCATGGGAAGTAGAGTTAAACGCCAATGTGGAAAATGAAGAACTCTCAATGGAAGAATGGAAGCCATTACTTAGCAACCTCGGCCATACTAAAGGCCACCAAACTCTATTTAGGCAGACCATACAACAATGCTAAGTGAGAGAGGGGCACGCAAGAGGAACCAAGTTTAAAATATATTCAGAAGGAAACACAGTTAGTGAAAGTGCAGTAATATCACCAAAATCTTTGTTTTAAGAGGATGGAAAAGCAGATCCAGACCCTGTTATAGAGCGAAGCGCCCGAGTCAAGTGCTAAAGACCCGACTCCAGTTGAATCATCTGATGGCTGAAGCAAAGAGATAGACAGTTAATTTTTGTTATTATGACGAATAACATTTATTTTACAGGCATTAAGTATATAGTAGACATAGCATCAAACTTAGCATGGATGATAAGGATCAAACAGTTTAAATTTTGGACACCTTTTGATGTTGATCGGTGGCCAACAACCCTGGTTTCCTTCCCGTAGGTTGAGGTCACGAGACATATATTTTGTTACCTACTTATAAATAACTAATAGAAAAGGGAAATACTACCAAACTTACATAAAAGTGTTCCTTATTGTCTTCCTCGATATGTCATTTGTCATTTTTATCATTTGATTAATGTATGTAACCAAAGTTTCATATTTATTTCAATTAGTTATGTCATTTTTTCATTTAGTTACCAAAGTTTCAGATTTATTTCAATTAGTTATGCCATTTTTACATTATCGTTAGTTACATAGATATGTAGCTATGTCATTTTTACATTTTTCTTAACATACATGAGACGATATGAATATTTTAAATAATGGTTACATATTTGAGAGTTTTAGTTATGTCACTTGATTTATATTAATGTAGTTATATCATTTTTAGTTATGTCATTTGATTTATATTAATGTAGTTATATCATTTTTAGTTATATCATTTGATTTATATTAATGTAGTTATATCATTGTTAGTTATGTCATTCCATTTAAACATGAGAGAATATAAATATTTTAAATAATTGTTACATATTAAAGTTTGAGATTTATATTAATTAATATTAATTTGTCTTTTTTAGTTATGTCATTTTAATTAGGTATGTCATTTGATTTACATTAATGTAGTTATATCATTTTTTTTATTTATATTATTGTAGTTATCTCATTTTTTTAATTATATATGTCATTTGATTTATATTAATGTAATTATATCATTTTTAGTTATCTCATTTGATTTAAATATGAGAGAATATGAATATTTTAAATAATTGTTACATATCAATTTTGAGATTTATATTAATTAATTTATGTCATTTGATTAATATTAATTTGTGACATTTGATTTGCACCTCATAGTGGAAGCCACTACGGCATATAGAGAGGAAACAAATGATGACATCCGAAAGCTGATAGATGAGTAGGAGGATGAGATAAAACATGAGCTGGAACAGGATGATGAGATAGAGATATGCGATAGAGATTTGGAGGACGATGGTTCATGACCCAAGGAACATAAGAGGTAGAATCACACAATTCAAACACACCCTATACCTATATTTCTTGATGAAAATTTTGCTTGGTAAAGCAATGAAACAAATTTATGTGGGATGGGAGTCACATTGCACGGCCTGCCCAATCACAAAAAAGACATGGAGAAAATCCTATTCCAGTTGCACAAATAGCATGCCAAGATGGATAGTATCGATTTTCACATCCATTGCATCATGGAGTTGTTTGGAATGCCAGAGGCAACTACTGATGATCTCGACTCTGAGGAGCAAAGTATCAAGAAGGAGTAGTCCCTCTAGGCTTAGTTTTTGTTTATTCGGATAACATTTAAACTTCCTATTGTTTATGTTAGAAGTTATATAGTATTTGGTCATGAGATGGAGACCTACCTAGCCTTGAAAGAAAGACTAAAGCAATTTTGTTTTTGGATGGCGTATAATGCTGACCGGTGGCTAACAGACTCGGTTTCCCCTCACTGCCAGTTGAGGCCACTAGGTAACACTGTGTGGTGTAAATTTTGCCTTATATATAATAGAAAATGGAAGGTCTTGCCAAGCATTACAAAAAAAAATTATGCGATTTGATTTATATTAATTTGTTTTTGAGATTTATCTTAATTAATTTATGTGATTTGATTTATATTAATTTTTCACTTTAAGTTATGTCATTTGATTTATATGATTAACTTTAATAATAACTACATCATTTTTACTTTAAAATATTTTAAAATGTAAGATTTTATTAATAATTAAATTATGAATATAATTTTCTACCTTTCTCTATGTTATTTTAACCTTTTTATGGTTAGGGATTTTCTCTTTTTCTTTTAAAATGTGAGATTTTATTAATAACTAAATTATGAATATAATTTTCCACCTTCCTCAATTTTCTTTGTTGTCTTCTTCAAAATTTCACCTTAAAATATCTCAATAATATCTATGTCATTTTTACCTTAAAATATTTTTAAAAAATTCACCTTAAAATATCTTAATAATATCTATGTCATTTTTACCTTCAAATATTTTAAAATGTGGGTTTTTATTTAACATGTTGGTTTCTTATTATAACTAAATTATGAATATAGTTTTCCACTTTTCCATATGTCATTTAAACCTTTATGGTTAAGGATTTTCTTTTTTCTTCCACAATTTTCCTTATTGTATTCCTCAAAAGTTCATCTTATTATTTTTTATGTTAAACTATTTTAAAATGTGGGTTTTTATTAATAACTAAATTATGAATCAAAATTTCATCTTATTATTTTTTTACCTTAAACTATTTTAAAATGTGGGTTTTTATTAGTAACTAAATTATGAATATAATCTATGTCATTTTCACGCTTTTATGGATTAAAAGGATTTTCTCGCTTTCTTCCACAATTTTCCTTATTATCTTCCTCAAAATTTCACCTTATTCTTTTTTACCTTAAATCATTTTAAAACACGGGGTTTTATTAATAACTAAATTATGAATATAATTTTCCACCTTTTTATGTCATTTTTACCTTTTTATGGTTAAGGATTTTCTCTTTTTCTTCTTCAATTTTCCTTATTGTCTTCCTAGCTATGTCATTTTTCCCTTCAAATATTTTAAAATGTAGCTTTTTATTCCTAAATTTTCCTTATTGTCTTCCTAGTTATTACCTTAAAATATTTTAAAATATGAGTTTTTTTAAAATGTAAGTTTTTATTAATAACTAAATTATAAATATAATTTTTCACCTTTCTAAATGTCAATTTCACCTTTTTATGGTTCAATATTTTCTCCGAAATTTTCAGTATTTCGAAAAGAACGTTGTTTCCATTTTTCCTTTCCCCGACCAGCGTGGTGTGAGTAATGGCAAAATGTGTCCATGGGTGATCCATATGTGGGGATTTTTTACGATCCTTGGCTTACCTTAAAATATTTTATGACATTAAAATATTTTAAAATGTGGGTTTTAATTTAAAATGTGAGTTTTTATCAATAACTAAATTATAAATATAATTTTTACTTTTCTATATGTTATTTTCACTTTTTTATGGTTAAAGATTTTCTTTTTTTCTTCCTCAATTTCCTTCAGTGTCTTCTTCAAAATTTCATCTTAAAATATCTTAATAATAGCTACGTCATTTTTACCTTATTATATTTTATTGTCTTTCTCAAAATTTCACCTTAAAATATCTTAATAATAGCTAAGTCATTTTTACCTTATTATATTTTAGATATGGGCTTTTATTAATAACTAAATTATGAATACAAATTTTTGTGTCTTTTTCTTTCTCAATTTTCTTTATGGTCTTCCTTAAATTCCCATATCGTCTTCCTCAAAGCATGTGTGCTTCTTTTCACAAAGCATGTGTGCTTATTTTAACATTGTGTTCTTTTTCACGAGCCACATTTCCTATTTCTTAAGCACATTTTCCTTCTTCATCACTTGTTTTTTCCTCTTTCATTCACTTTTTTCACCATATTTGATTTTTTTGGCCACTTACCATGTCCTCTTTCCACATTTCCCCTTTCTTCAAAGCATATGTGGTTCTTCTCACAGAAGTATGTGTGGTTCTTCTCACAGCGTGTTTGTTGCTTCTTCACCAGCCCCATTTTCTCTTTTATAGCCACATTTTTTTTTCACCACTTCTCTCCCCTTTCATTTTCCTTAACTATACTTTAGTGTTTACTTTTTTCAACACATTTGATTTCTTCTGCTTCCTTGGCCACTTGTCATGCCTCCTTATTCTTTAACCACACTTTTCCTCAAAGTGTTCATTTTTTCACCACCTTCCACCACAAAATTTCTTACTTCCTTAACCACACTTTTACCACATTTTTTTTTCACCACTTGTTCTCTCCCCTTTCATTTTCCTTAACTATACTTTAGTGTTAACTATCTTCTAACACATTGGCTTTCTTCACCACTTGTCATGCCCCCTTCTTTAACCACACATTTTCTCAAAGTGATCATTTTTTCCCCACCTACCACTACAAACTTCCTTCTTCCTTAACCACACTTTCAGTAAGTGTGTCTTTTCACAACCTATCACCACTACATTTTTACATTCAATTCTCCTATGTAGTTTCTTTCATCTACCATTTCAATTTCACTCCTATCCATTTTCAATTTCATTCCATCCATTTTTTTATTGTTATTTTCATCTTTTAAACTTCCTTAACCACACTTTTACTATACTAAAAAAAAGTGAGTTGTTTTTCTCATTACCTGTAACCACCTCATTTTTACTTACTTTTACTATACTAAAGGAAAGTGTGTTTTTTTTTCCACTACGTGTAACCACCGCATTTTCACTTTTTTTTTACATTCGATTATGCTAGGTAGTTATTTTATTCTACTATTTCAATTTCACTCATACATTTTTCTTTTCATCTTCCCAATTTCTCTCTCCATTTGTAACACCCATACAAAAATCTTTTTTACAAAAATCCAAAAAACTATCATTACCCTACCACAATACGATGGTACTTGGAATTTACATATTCAATCTTTGTGTAATTTGTATTAACATTGCTTAACTGCTGCAACATATGGTTAATAAATGTTTATTACATCTGACCCAATGGTAATGACACCTTTGATTTATGCGAGCGATTCTCTGTATCTCACATCCTGGATTGTATTGACTTTCCCTAGCTCGTCAGGATGGCCGTTGGTTGGATGGTTGCTAGCCGCCAGAGCTCACCCTAAATGCCTGTCATCTGTGGAAATGGATTCGAGGCCATGTCATGTCCCGAGGGTAAACCCTCTCCACCCAGTGTTTAGGTACTTCCCTTGTTCATTTGTTGGGTATCGCTCTGGAGGTTGCGCTCTGGTTCCTTCAGCAACTTTCCTCTGCAACTCATCTCAATCTATCTGTTGTGTAAGGAAGTAGGTTTCCCACACACACCTACCTACGGACAAGCTAGCTATATGCTGCCATTCAAATCCGGTAAGGTCTGATTAACAACTTGAAATCAGAATTAGAATTTTGGTTCATAGTCTCTACATTCAGTCCTGTTTACATTGGCTATTTAGTCATATTATGGCAATCTGCTAATGATATTTTGATTCCTTCAGGTGCAGCATCTACATGATGTTTGGAGTCTCTATTGCTGATATGCTCTTGCTTCACCTTCACAGTCCTGGGTAAGTACTAAGGGTTTTGCATGTATTAATGGTGTAGGTGTTATTTACGTAGTTTTTGGTAGTTAGATGACTCTAAAAGGGCATTAACCCTGAGACTTTGGTGTAGGGTTCGCCTAAATGGACAATGGGTGTGGCAAACAGACCTACCCACAGTCATGCACCAGCCAACACAAGGCCTCCGGATATGCGGGTTTGTTCTCCTTGATAGTTGTTGACCCCTTTTATCTCGAATGGGGGTTTGTTCTGAACAAGTTTTCCCATTTTGGTTTCTGATTAAATTAAGGATTGTGCTATACACGACCTCTGTGGTACGAATGGTGGCGCCTCCCTGCTCCTAGGATTACAAGGCAAATAAATGTAATTTAATCTTTGGGTTCTGTTTTGTAAACATTTTAAGTGAGTCATTGTCATTAACAGTTCTCTAAAGTGTTTTCTATTAATGCAATGGAGGATTCTATTATGCTTTTATTTAGGTTCCATTTTATCGTTGAGTTTATCTCTAAAATTAGTTTGTGGATTGGTAAATTTGCAGTTTATGTTGCCCTTAGAACGTTGTTCCAGGGTGTCCTCTCAGGTTGCCCTCAGAACAAATCTGAGGACTGAAACTGCTAGAAAAATGTTATATATTTTTTTACAAGGGAACCTTGTTTCCCTGGGTCTCCCATTTCTGTAATAAGCACTATGTTTTTCTCTTAAATCGCTTATCACGTTGGGACAAGTTATGGTAATGAATTTCCATTTTCTATTATGATTCCTCACTGGAGGTCCATCAATTAAATCTCGAAATTATAATTATTGTAAATGCACATCTACCTTTTGCATCGTTTTTGTTAACGCAATCCATTCCTATGGTTGTGTTATGCTAGGTTATCTGCCAAGGTTACAATTGCAGTGACATAAACAAGTTTAGTCAGTTCTTGGCCATATCACACAAATCTGAATGTAAATTTGTGTATTCTTTCTTCCATAACTTAAGAAGGATAACCACCTCGCTTCATTTAGTTTTTGTCTTTTTTCTTAGCGACGCTTGGCTAACTCTGGGCATTCTGTTATAGGTTCAAATTTGTTTTTCTCCTTTTTCTAAATCATTCTATGCTCAAGTTGGTGGCATAGTTTTACCCCAATTTGCTAATTTTTGGCATACAAATTTAATGCATTCAGGTTTAAGATATAGATCTTGTGCATTCATTTTTTAGTTGTATTATAACATGCATGTTTCTAACAATTTTTTATCTACACATTTTCTATAATCAACTTGTATCTAATTTAACATTTATTTAAATTGAATTTACCCCTAAATCTTAGCACTACTTTGTCAATCTGATACAGGATTAAACAAACAGTATAAGTCCAATTCCAAAATACCTATGTCCACATTATTTAAACAAAATGCACTTATCCAGATTGTACTTATTTTCCATGGCAAGACCAATCTATAATCAATGAACCTTTTTCCACCCTTCCTATGAGAACCTGGAAATCGCATCCAGAGTTCTACCCCCAAGCTCCAATCGCATCCAGAGTTCTACCCCCAAGCTCCTCTTTCACCCAGCCAATCAATTATTCACATGTCGCAATTTCTGCTACTTGGCCTCAAGACTCTAGGTCCAGCCAGCAATCACTATTACTTCCTCAAGGGAAGTCTTTTAGTGTTCAAACTTATTCCCACTGAATCCTCCTTCATCTCAAGGAATTTTCTTTTTTCTTTCTCCTAGAAGAAAAGCCCCCTGTTCCTCCTTCTCTCTTCCTTTTGTAAAGGAAGAGTAGGGGGAGGGTAACTGTTTCTTTAATTGATAATTGATAACTGATTATTGATAACTGATAACTACTGGGTGAAAAAGAGTTACTAAGGTTCATAATTGATTCTTTTAGAAGACCCATAGAATACCATTTTTGTCATAATTATTTATTTATTTAATAAAATTATTATTATTACTAAATCTAGTTACTTTCCACTTCTAAAAGTAAAAACCAGAGTTCATTTCCTTACTGTAAAGTAAAAACATTCAAGTAAGAGTAACTTGCAGTACTAGGATGTCACATCTTCCCCCTCTTAGGGGAACACCTTTCTCAGTGTTCATCTTTCTAGCTATTTCCCAAATAATTCTAGATATGCCTCCTACATAAAAATTTTATCTTCCCAAGTGGCTTCCTTCAGGCTGAAGTGCTTCCACTGCACTTTAACCTGGATGATAGCTCATTTTCGCAATGTTACTTCTCTCTAATCAATTATTTGCACGGGTTTGACCAGAAATTCTCCTTCTAGTTCAACCTGCCACAAATATCATTGTTATATAATTGATGTGTACATAATCACCACACTCTAAAGTAAATAATCTCTGAGTTATGCACACCTATTTATGTGTAGTATACATATATATATACACAGCCTACTTATGTACATTCATGTATTTATATATAGTATGTTTTACTTGAAGTTCTTACTAATTTATGATATGACTGGGGTCGTATACATACTTCTTTAAAAGGGAAACATGGGACACACTATGGACCTTAATGTGACTGGGTAGGGCTAGTTGGTAGGCCACCGACCCAATCTTGTCCAAAATTTGAAATGGGCCACAGAACCGGGGGCCAACATAGCACACTTCCCCCACTTAAACGTACTCTGCTTCGGTCTAATCTACACATATACATGATCTCCCACCTGAAATTCTTGGTAAGTTCTCTTTTTGTCAGC
This sequence comes from Pinus taeda, assembly GCA_000404065.3. Classification (NCBI taxonomy): domain Eukaryota; kingdom Viridiplantae; phylum Streptophyta; class Pinopsida; order Pinales; family Pinaceae; genus Pinus; species Pinus taeda. The sequence continues at coordinate 38,590 of APFE031718915.1, read as the reverse complement.
ATACATTTTCTGCCGGTCTTGGACAACCTTCAAATTTTGTCGAACCCTCTTCACAATTTTATCCATTTCCTCTAGAATATCTGGTTCTAATACCACTTTATCCTTTGGACTATTCCAGTTTGCAGGTTTGGTGCATTTCCTTCCATAAAGTACCTCAAAGGGGCTCATCTTAAGTGACTCATGATAACTGTTATTGTACGTGAATTCTACGAGATGTAGATATACTTCCCATTTACTTGGTTGCTGCATCACATACATGCGCAACATATCTTCTAACACTTGATTCACTCGCTCAGTTTGTCCATCAGTCTGGGGATGGTATGCAATGTTGAAGTGGACTTGCGTACCTAACCCGGTGAACAATGCTTTCCAAAAGGTAGAAGCGAACTTAACATCCCTATCTGATATTATGACTTTCGGCATACCATGTAGCTTGAAAATTTCCCTCATGAATATATCTGCTATTTGGGCTATTTGATACGTGGATTCTTGCTCAGCTTATCAACTACTACCATAATTGAGTCATTCCGCCTTTTAGATCGTGGCAAGCCCGTCATGAAATCTAAAGTTACAGTATCCCATTTCCATTCTGGAACAGGTAGTAGTTGCAATAATCCAGCAGGGTGCTGGTGTTTTGTCTTAACTTGTTGACACTCTAGACATTTAGCTAGGTTCTCTAAAATGCCTTTCCTCATTCCAGGCTAGTAGTAGGCTTTCCTGACAGCCGTCAAAATTTTTTGATAACCCAGGTGAGCAGCATAAGGGCTTCTATGAAATTCATCTAATATGCTTTGTTTCATATTCAGGTGGTTAGGTACGTAAATACGGTTTCTGAATAACAATAAATTCTTTGAGTTAATACTATACTCCCCTTTCTTTGCTAAACCTTGCACAAATTTCACTTGCTGCCATAGATAACTATATTCAGGTCCTTCTGGGCTACCTCCTTTAGTTGATCTAGAAAATTAAGTTCAATTTAACTAAAAGAGATTTCATAGAGATGGTGCAGCTTTCTACTTAACGCATCTGTCACTCTATTCTCTCTTCCCTTCAAGTGCTTAATTTCAAAGTCAAATTCGCTTAAAAATTCGGTCCATCGAGCTTGGCGTGCATTCAAGGTAGGAGAATTGAAGAAATTGAAGAAATTGATTAAGTTGATGTGGTATGTTTTAAGCAGAAATCTTTTCCCCAATAAATAATGCCACCATACTTTTAGGGCACACACTAGTGCAGTTAGCTCCAAATCGTAACCAGAATATTTATGTTCATGCTCCTTCAGTTTATGGGATTCGTAAGTGATGACCATGTCATTTTGCATTAAAATTCCACCCACACCCTCTTTTCATGCATCTGTGCAAACTATAAAATCCTCTTTAGGATCTGCAATTTTTAACAGTAGAACTGTTGTGAGCAATTGTTTCAATCTATCAAAACTTTCTTGATAGTATTTAGACCATTTGAAGGTTGTCCCTTTCTTTTGTAGGGAATTAATTGGATACGTAACCTTGGATAATCCCCTTATAAATCTTCTATAATAACCAGCAAGTCCCATAAATGAGCGTACATCCGAATCTGATCTTTATAGAAATCACACTTGTTGAATTTAGCATAAAGCTGATTTTCCTTAAGGTTTGCAGTACTATGCGAAGGTGCTCTTTATGCTCATCAATACTTCTGGAGTATATGAGAATGTCGTCAATGAATATAAGAATGAATTTATCCAGATAAGAATGGAAAACCCCATTCATTATGCTCATTAAGGTTTTCGATGCATTGGTAAGACCAAATGGCAAGACCACAAACTCATAGTGGCCATAACGAGTTCTAAAAGCAGTCTTGAACATATCTTCGTCTCTAATCCAAATTTGGTGATGTCCAGATCTTAAATCAATCTTTGAAAACATCACCGCTCCCTTAACCTGATCAAAGAGGTCATCGATCCAGGGTAAGGGGTACTTATTTTTCACGATCAACTTGTTCAATAGTATGAGATCTATACATAGTCGTAGGGTACCATCCTTCCTTCTTACGAACAAAACCGCAGCTCCCCAAGGAGATACACTGGATCAAATATATCCTTTATCCAACAACTCTTGCAACTAGATTTTTAATTCAGTTAGCTCAATGATACTCATTCTGTATGGTGCCTTGGACACTGGGGCTACTCCAGGGACTAGTTCTATGATAAAGTCGAGACTTCTCTTGGGTGGTAATCCGGGAATATCTTCTAGAAATACATCCTTAAATTCTTGTACTATAGGAATTTCCTCTAGAGCTGACACCTTGTCTTTGGGGTTTGTAAAGCCCACTTGAACTTCATAGATCTGACAACCCTTACACATACATCTAGTCAGTTGATGGGTTGTTATAGATCACAACTTCACTTCTTACTTAACCCGTTGGACCTCTACTCTAGCACCATTTTTTGATAGAAAATTAATGGTGTTATCCTTACAGTTTAATAAGGCCCACTGCCGCTCTAGCCAATCCATTCCTAGTAAAACATCGTAGGAGCTTAACAGTAATATATTTAAATTTGTGCTAATTTTCTGTTCTGCTAACTTTATTTCACAGCCCTCTACTTTTGGACAGACTTTTCTCTTTACACCGGTAGCTAGTTGAACCAACCAAGGGTTCTTAAATTTTGAACTCTTTAGGTTACATTCATCTACTATTCTAAGACTAACATAGCTCAAACTAGCACCTGGATCAATTAAAATGGAAACAGGAAGACCAAATATTTTACCTTCAAGCTCCATCTTTGAAGGTTGATAATCTTCCTCACCATCTTCCAGCGCTGCATTGATTCGAGGTTCATTTCGTGCTACATCACCCACAATAGAAGCTTCATGAATATTTGCAACGAGTTCTGTTGTCCCTATGAGTACGATTCTTGTAGTAATCAGGTTCCCCACAACCCCAGCACTGTAATGGTGGTCGGGGCACCTGACTAGTTTCCAATTTACTTGATGCCTCACTTTGTCTTACATCACTCGGAGGTCTGTACTTTTGTTGATTTTGATTAACAGGTCCATTTGGTGCTTTACGTCATGAGAATCTGGTTCCTGGGCTTCTCATATTCTTGTTATTTTTAAAGTTTTTCTGTCCCTTCTTGATTGGCCAACTCTTCCGCACTTGACCTTTCTGTCTCATTTGCTGATAGGAGATCTGATCTTTTCAGACTACTTCATCCATTGTTTTTGGATAGTCAAATTTCAGTCTTTCCTTCACGAAAGCAGGAAGGATGCTAACAAAATGTTGGACTTTAGCCTTTTCTTCTTGGATATAAGGAATGTATCTTAGTAGTGATGTGAACTTTTTTATAAATTCATCCATCGTTTGCTGCCCTAATTTTAAATCATGAAACTCCTTTGCTTTTTCATCATAGAATCGCTCCGTCAGATATCTATTCTTGAAATGATTTTGGAATTTTCCCCAGGTAACCTCTTGCTCATTGATCTCTTTCAATGTTTTAATCCCCTCCCACTATAGGGTGGCCTTGCATTGCAACTGATAAATTGCTAGCCTTGTTCTCAAATTTTCATCATATTCATATATTTGAAAATATTTGTTCATGTTAATAAGTCATGCCTCTGTTGCTTCCTCAGTTTCAACATTATAGTTCGGTGGCTTGATCTTCTTGAATTCTCCCTGAAGTTCTATTTTCTGTCTTTTTAATCCCTTTTTCTGGAACCATTATTTGATTCCTCCTCATTATCAGTTCCCCCCTTCTGATTCCTGATGTTTTTCTTGATGTTTGCGTGTTTCTGTTCCATTTTCTTCTCCTTGACTAGGGTCTATATTTCTCTGGTTCTGTCTATCTGATAAACTTTTCATAATCTTCTCTTGTTCCAAATGAAGTCTCTCATTATCGGCTCGCAGATTCTACATTTCTGTCCTTAACTGGTTAACTTTTTCGAGTAAGGTAGCATTGGTGCCAACATTTGTTTCTCCTAATTGAACCCATACTTTTGGGTTACGTCCGGTGCTCCTATGTGCATCAAAATCATTTTGTTATTTTTCAAATTATTCAACCCATCGTCTTTGTAGTAACTTGAGGCTCTGATACCAATTGTACACCCTTATCCATAAATCACATCGTTACAAATAATATAACGAAAATATAGAAATATTTTTTATAAAAATCCCAAACTATCATTACCCTACCGCAATACAATGGTACTTGGAATTTACATATTCAATCTTCGTGTAATTTGTATTAACATTGCTTAACTGTTGCAACATATGGTTAATAATTCTTTATTACATCTGAACCGATGGTAATGACACCTTTGATTGATGTGAGCGATTCTCTGTTTCTCACATCATGGATTGTATTAACTTTCCTTGGCTCTTTCGGATGGCCCTTGGCTAGATGGTTGCTAATTGCCAGAGCTCGCCCTAATCACCTGCCATTTGTGGTTCGGTGTAAAACGTGGGGTTGGCGATGGATTCTAGGTTATGTCATGTCCTACAGGTAAACCCTCTCCATCCGGCATTCAGGTGCTTCCCTTGCTCATTTGCTGGGTACTGCTCTTGAGGTTGCGCTCTAGTTCCTTTAACGACTTTCCTATGCAACTCATCGCAATCTATCTGTTGTGTAAAGAAGTAGGTTTCCCATACAAAACTACCTATGGACAAGCTTATATCAAAGCTATATGTTGCCGCCCAAATCATGCAAGGTCTGGTTAACAGCTTGAAATCCAAATTAGAATTTTGGTTCACGGTCTCTACATTCAGTCCTATTTACACTGGTTATTTAGTCCTATTATGGCATTCTGCTAATGATATTTAGATTCCTATAGGTGCCACCTATACATAATGTATGGAGTCTCTGTTGCAAATATTCTCTTGCTTCACCTTCACGGTCCTAGGTGAGTACTAAGGGTTTTACATGTATTAATGGTGCAGGTCTTATTTACGCAGTTTTTGGTAGTTAGATGAATCTAAAAGGGTATTAACCCCAAGAATCTGGTGTAGGATTCGCCCAAATGGATAATGAGTGTGGCATCCAGACCTACCCACAGCAATGCGTTAGCCAGCATAAGGCCTCCGGGTATGTGGGTTTGTTTTCCCTGATAGTTGCTAGCCCCTTTTATTTCAAATGAGGGTTTGTTCTGAACAGGTTTTCCCATTTTTGTTTTTGATTAAATTAAGGATTGTGCTATACACAACCTCTATGGTCTGAATGGTGATGACCCCCTGCTCCTGGGATTACAAGGCAAATAAATGTAATTTAATCTCTGGGTTTTGTTTTGTAAACATTTTAAGTGAGTCATTGCCGTTAACAATTTTATAAAGTGTTTTCTATTAATACAATGGAGGATTTTGTTATGCTTTTATTTAGGTTCCTTTTTATCACTGAGTTGCTCTCTAAAATTAGTTTGTGGACTAGTAAATCTTCAGTTTATGTTTCCCTCAGAACGTCATTCCAGGGCGTCCTCTCAGGTTGCCCTCTAAACAAATCTGATGACCGAAACTGCTAGAAAAATGTTATATATATTTTTTACAAGGGATCTATGTTTCCCCTATTCTCCCATTTATGTAGTAAGCACTATGTTTTTCTCTTAAATCTCTTATCTTGTTGGGACAAGTTATGGTAATGAATTTCCGTTTTCTATTATGATTCCTCGCCAGAGGTCCATCAATTAAATCTTGAAATTATAATTATTGTAAATGCACATCTACCTTTTGCATCGTATTTTTTAACGCAGTCCATTCCTATGGTTCTATTATGCTAGGTTATCTGCCAAGGTTACAATTGCAGTCACATAACAAGTTTAGTCAGTTCGTGGCCATATCACAAAAATGTGAATGTAAATTCGTGTATTATTTCTTCCATAACTTAAGCAGGATACCCACCTCGCTTCGTTTAGTTTTTGTCCTTTTTCTTAGCGATGCTTGGCTAACTCTGAGAATTTTGTTAGAGGTTCAAATTTGTTTTTCTCTTCTTTCTTAATCATTCGATGCTTAGGTTGGTGGCATAGTTTTACCCCAATTTGCTAATTTCCGCATACAGATTTAATGCATTCATGTTTAAGATATATATCTTGCACATTCGTTTTTTAGTTGCATTATAACATGCGTGTTTCCAACAGTTTGTTATCTACTCATTTTATATACTCAAATTGTACCTAATTTAACATTCATTTAAATTGAATTTACCCCTAAATCTTAGCACTACTTTGTCATATAGAGGATTAAACAAACAATATAACTCCAATTCCAAAATACCTATATCCTAATCTTTACACATTATTTAAACAAAATGCACTTATCCAGATTGTACTTATCTGCCATGGCAAGACCAATCTATAATCAATGAACCTTTTTCCACCCTCCCTATTAGAACCTGGCAATCGCATCCAGAGTTCTACCCCCAAGCTCCTCTTTCACCTAGCCAATTAGTTATTCACATGTAGCAATTTCTGCTACTTGGCCTTAAGACTCCAGTCCAGCCAACAATCACTCTTACTTCCTCCCAGGAAGTCTTTTAGTGTTCAAACTTATTCCCATTGAATCCACCTTCAGCTCAAGGAATTTTCTTTTTTTTTTTCTCCCAGAAAAAAAGCCCCCTCTTCCTCCTTCTCTCTTCCTTTTGTAAAGGAAGAGTAAGGGAAGGGTAACTGTTTCTTTAACTGATAACTGATAATTGCTAGCTGAAAAAGAGTTACTAAGGTTCATCAGTGATCATTTTAGAATTCCCATCGAATACCATTTCTGTCATAATTATTTATTTATTTAATATAACTATTATTATTACTGAATCTAGTTATTGTCCACTTTCAAAAGTAAAAACCAGAGTTCATTTCCTTACTGTAAAGTAAAAACATTCAAGTAAAAGTAACTTGTAGTACTGGGATGTCACACCATTGTTGTTAGATTTCCTCTCCATTGTTATATGGCTACGCACACCTACCATTGCGCACACTGACTCCCATATTTTCATCTTTTAAACTTCCTTAACAACAATTTTACTATGCTAAAGTAAAGTCAGTGGTTTTTTCCACCACCGGATTATTACCCTTTTTTTTTTCGATTATGCTATGTAGTTTCTTTCATCTACTATTTCAATTTTACTCTTGTCCAATTTTTTTATTGTTATTTTCATCTTCCCAATTTCTCTCTTCTTTTTGTTATATTACATCTCCATTGGTTTTATATTGTTTATATGGCTGCACAACTCCCATTAGACGTTGCACATCTTCATGCTCAATTCACTTAATTGTTCACCACTCCATTGATTTCAAGGTTTTGTTAGGACTCCCATTAAACCTTGCCCATTTTCATGCTCAATTCACTATAAGTATGATGATGCAACCTCCCTTTATTAGTCCCTTCCTTCAGCGAGACTATAGCGATTAGTAGATCGTTGCAAGTTAGTTAAATTTTTTGTTGACCAATTTTTTTTCCACTTAATTATGGTTTAACCAAACTTTTATAGTGGCTATTTTTATTTGGTTGGTCAACACTCGATTGCTTTCAAGGTTTGGTAGGTAAGTACGATGATTCAACCTCCCTTTATTAGTCCCTGCCTTCAGGAAGACTATAGTGATCGGTAGATTGTTGCCACTCAATTAAATTTTTCATTGACCAATTTTTCCACTTAATTATGGTTTAACCAAACTTTTATAGTGGCTATTTTTATTTATCAAATTTTTAGAGGAGGTATTTTATTGTAAAAATATGGACCTCTTATTGCAAGTTTAGCTTATCCAATGCAAGAAAATGTTGTGATGAAATTATTTGATAGAAAGTTAATTTTATCCAAATTCAGATGGGGCAAAGTTTTTGTGGTATGGCAACAAACTGACATTCTATCCAACATCAGTCGATGGAATGAGGTCAGGTGCGTCAGTTTCCTACCCAACCTCTATTCGGTTTTCTCACTTCTCCTTGACGATGATATCGAATTCTTTCACCATATCAAGTTGATGAAAACTACAATTAATGTGAGAACCATTAGCGTCGAATTTGTTTCTTTTGGCTTGACTTTCATTCAATTTTGGAATGATTCATTCTCTGGAAAATAGATAATGACCTCCTGGCTCTGATCAGCTAGGCCCCTTGTGAATGGATTTTGGCTAGGCCTCTTGTAATGATCGGCTATTACATCCTCCTATCTATGATCGACTGATAGGACTTTCTCGCAAAGACTGTGCCTTGAGGAAATGACAACTAGTTACTAGCGCTATAATTAAGGAGAACCGTCCATCAGCGTACAAGCCATCCTAGGGCCTTCCACTTGATCAACTAATAGGAAGGACTCAAAAAATAGTCCAAAGGAAATTTATCCAAATATTAGGTTTCATGCCTCAACAACTGGACACAAAGCTACACAAAGCCAACCATTTCCCATGAAGCCAGAATGAGAACTAACTGTCAGAAGGGGATGTAGAAACATGACTCCCTGTATTGAGAGTTTTTTTGTGGTACAAGAGTCAGGAGGGAAGGTTGTGGCTCACAAACTTTTCTCGCATCCACAAATCACGTGTGTTTCAAAAAACCCCACAATATTTTGTGAAGAAAGCACAAGTTGTTTGGCTCTGATTATGGCGGCTTTCATTTCTTATCACCGATCTGATATGGCTTTGATTACAGTGGTCAATAATGTAGAGAAAGAACCTAAGTTAGTACCCAGAGTAGGAGGGACTTACTGGTGGGTGGATAGTAAATTAAGTAAACCAACTACAACACAACTAATAGGGAATTCCTGATCTCTCACGACACAACCAACTCTATGGGGAGTCGTTCGTTCGTTCACTACCTACCATTGGCATTAATGAGAAGGGTCTCGGTGACCTCATATAACCGTTGGTATGGGATCTAGACTAACAATGTCTCTAAGGCCTTTCCTTAGTGGGCGTAGTCCCTAAAGACCACACTAAAATGAATTCGAGTAGCCAAAGAAAGCCTACCCACTCAAAACTGCATTGGGCATGGTGATTTGCACGTACAATGCTAAAAAGGTAAGTTGCCTAGTATCTAGAGGGTAGTTGTGAAGAGGCCATGTGGTGAATTGGAGGAGAATGAACACCAGAGGGAGGAAATACCCACACTTACCTATGAGAAATTAAAGGAGATGGAACCAATAAATCCTAGAGGGGCTATAATGGGGTGGGTATAGAGGTTGGGAAAATATGTCAACCACTCACAGGCAGAGCATGCTCACACATGACAAAGCCTGACAGGTGCCCACCTACCTTCACACTCTAGTGACCTGACCACTCCTTACACCACGATTCTCAATAGGCTAAAGTAGTTATTTTAGTGACACTTCTGTAAGATTATAGTTAAGGATAGTGCGAAGAGAAATTACACCTTTGATATTGCATTAGGTACCCGATTTAAGTGAGAAGACACCACCTAGCCCACCCTTCCTTCCAAACTTGGGGCTTTATGCACTAGATCAAGATGTCCATTCCCTATAAGAGTTGTTATCTCTCGGCCCGTCAATTCCCGGTCACGGCCATGAGAAGATGGACCCGAGCGAGTAGGCAGGAACGAGGAATCATTATGGGCTACTCATTCTGAGTTATTCAAACAACATAGCCCCATCTTTTATCATTTATCACATAGATAGTATGAGAGAATAGAAGGAGGTGTGAAGGCAACATAAGGGATGGGGACAACACCAGCAGGCAGAGGGACAGGAGAGGTAGAGATTGTTTAAGAAGATGCTTTCTTCCCAATCCAAAACTAAATTCAAACACCTATTAATGTGTCTGGTTTCTCTAGTCAAATGCTCCAAGCATTATCAAGGTGCATCTGGTCGGATTTATAAAACTACCCAACATGCGTCTCGCTTATCGGGTTCAATGCCCTTATATGTGTCTGATTGGGTTTATAAAACAAACTAAGTGCTAATGGTTTGTTTTTTGTCTCATAGACTACTAAACTCCAACACGGATTAATCAATGTGTTTTTCAATAACCATAAAGAAATTATGAAAGAACTTTTGTACCTTTCCAGTATCGACCAAGTGATGATATCACCCTACACATCCATTTCTAAGGAGATTGATTGAGATTGATTGTTGGTCTACCATGTGCAAGTGAAGGTCACTCTCGCGAAGTGGCCTCCTTCTAGTGTGAGTTGATTGGCCTGCCATCTGCCTGCCCAGCTCAGTGGGAAAATGGCTCTAATTAGCAACGAAACCGAAGTAGAGTGGGAGGGTTTTCTGGTTGATCCCAAAATCCTTCCAACCACTCATTTGAAAAATCCAAGATTAGTTTATCTGGGTTCAGAAGGCTATTTTCCATATGTGTGAAAGAACTTGCATTTTCAGTAGGGCTTTAGCTTATTTCATGCATTTTAGGGGATTCCTTATAATATTCATAAGAAGTTTTCTGAAGACTCGTCCCTTTATTGTGCATATTCCATAGTTTTGGTGGGTTTTTGGGGGTCTGAGGAATAAGAATCAAGGTCAATAACTCGATTTTTTTTTATTAGGTTGATTATTAAGTAATTCACCCTCTGCTGACCACAAGGCACATACCGCACGAGGCATGCAACCAATGAATTAAGCTATAAAGAAGCCACCTAGCTAGGAAGTAGACACGTTGGGCATGTGAGACGAGTAGTAACGTCGTAGGCCCACATAGGCAGACGAGTGGTAAAATTGTGGGCCCACACGGTTATACGTGTTGAATTATATTTAATTTAATTACCGAATTTTTTTTGTATGTGACATTTTTGCATGTCTTACAGGTGTCTTACAAATTTCTTTTTCAAAATTTGTGTCTCTGTCTTTACCTCTTTTGAGTGTGGCATATTACAAGTTTCTTTTGCAAAAGATCTGTCTTTACCTCCATGCTTTTAACTCTTTTGAATGTGGCGTTTTAGGTGGTTCCAGGAGTATATTATTAATACACTATAGTTTCAAAGCAATGAACTATTATAGCTTTTGAACTCTAGATTTGTTTCACAGGTATATGCCAGTGGGTTTTTGTGACATTGCTTGGGACTTAACATCGTTTAGTCTGTTTTTTTCCTAGGTCATTTTTATGATAACATTGTCATATCTATGCTTCTATCCCTTGCATGATGGAATCCCATCATGACCTTAATTTTTTTATCTGAAGATTTATTTACTGTAACTTGCCACCACCAGTTGTTTATATTAGGCTAGAGGTGTCCACATGCTTTAAAACCACTCTTATGCTCGCCTACTTGTGATTCAGCTTGTAATATTTTTTAAGCATTGTCATCCATGGTCATGAATGTTTTCATGTTAGTAGTCAGTAAAAATCTATGGCTCTTTTTTTCAATTTTTTTTATTTGATGCTTAATTAAGATTATTGTAGAACATATCCTTGGGAAATCTTTAGCGATTTGTCCTAATTTTGTGGATGGTGCCTAAGGAGGAAATCCTAGATTCTTGATGATACAAGATCAGGTCATCAACTTATGAATAAAACATAAAATATGGGGTTCTTATCCAGTGAGATTATAAATTGATAGGCTTGTCATGATATTTCTTTTGAACAATTTGGGTGTTAGAAATAAACTCCATTAGAACCTCCTTATTATTTAACTCCTCTCAATTGGTGAATTTGTAAACGTCAAATATTAAATGGATGATTTTATGTTACGACAAATTTATCTATGGATTTCCCCCAATCATTTCGCTGTGTTGATTTAATTTCCTTGCGAAGCATTTTAAAGATATGAGAGCATAACCCATATTTCTCACCTCATACAATGCTTGATATTCCCCATAATATTATTCATTTGTTTATGGTTCCTTATATTTAATTATAAAACTATTTGATTCTAAGGATTATAGATTATGCATTATTTTGTAGATTATGGGGTTTATCTAGTGAGATTATAAACTGATAGACTTTAATTGGTATTACTTATTGATAGTTGCATTATTTTGTAGATTAAGGGGTTTATCCAGTAAGATTATAAATTGATAGACTTGACTTGGTATTGTATGTTGACAGTTTGGGTGTCAGCAAAAAGCTCCATTTTTTAGCTCCTTTGTTAATGGGTTAAATATCTAGGATTAAATATTAAATGGATGTTTTTGTATTAAGACATATTAATCTATGGTTTGCCCCAAAATATATCCCTACATTTATTTAATTTCTAGTGGAATCTTTTAAAAGATATGAGAGGATAACCCATATTTTATCAGCTGTCTAGTACAATGGTTGATATTACCTACAACGATGGTTGATATTAACTACAATATTGTTCATTTATTTTTGTAGTTCTTGATTTTCACAATGGTTGATATTACCTACAATAGTTGTTGATATTACCTACAATACTATTCATTTTTTTTTTGGTAGTTCTTGATTTTCACAGTAAAATTGTTTGATCCTTTGGACATTTGTTATTCTTTGCATCCATCAGGGAATATAGTTTTTATGTGGCAATTAAAGATCTCTGAATTTTATATAAATCATCTCTTTTGTCATAGATAACCAAGGGTTTTTTAAATTATTGTTTTAAATTATTGTTTCGACTTAAATTATTTAAAAAATTATAATAAATTTCAATTTTTTTCATTTTTATTTAAAAAATTATAATAAAATGTTTCTTTTTTTCTAAATAAATTTTGGATTGGTTAAAATAATTTTGTAAGTGAATTTACTTTTCCTTTTTCTTAGAACTATTAAGTAATTAAACAAACAAGTGAATTTATTTTCCCATTTTGTTAGAACTATTATGTAATGAAATAAACAAATTGCATTATCAGCACCTTAGAAGGTGCTAACATTAGACAATGCATACATGACAATGCACATGTTGATCCCTATAAGGGGTTGATATGTGACACTTCACACATTGATCCCTACGAAGGGGTTCATATTTGACACTTGCACACATTGTATTCAACTATAGTTTCAACAAGTGAAATAGTTGGCCACTTTGTTAGTTCCCTTGACACTACAGTTGCTATTTTAGAGATTGTGACACTGAGCTCCCAATTTTACAGGTTTTCACATTAACTAAGGCCTTAACATTGACCAGGGTTCTTGTTAGTATTATCTATAATATCTGGGTTTCTCTTGGGTATGCAGGTTCTCAGGTTTGTGTTTGAAACATATTTAAAAAGTATGTGTTCTAATGAGCCAATAGCTATATTGGATAGGGCTTCTCCTATTAACAATGTATTCATAGTAGATCTAAACAGGGTTTAACTATTTTTGTTCTTTCCAAATATCAAGTTGCATTTTCTTAAGGGTTGGTTATTAGGAGCTTGGTTGGGCTACTATCAATGAAATCATGAGCATGTGGACCATGGCGATCATAAATTTAGCTTTCTATTATGTCATTAATAAATAATATTTTTACCTAGAAGCATAGTAGCATTTTCAACAGATCAATAAGATATAAAAGAGTAGTTCAGTTGAAATTTGTATATACCTTGTATTAAATGCATGCGAGCTATGAAAGATTATGCTCATCTTTTGAAAATATTTCTTTCTTCCTCCAACCTTAGCTCTCTATCCCTTTCTATCATTGCTTGTTTATCCTGGTTACTTGCCTTACCCATTAGGACTTGCCAACTTGTCTAAATATCCAAACCAACTCGTGGTTGGGGATTTTTCTTTTTTAAAGGATGAAATGACCCTTCATATGGAGCCATAGCATGATTTTCTACATAACGTACCAAATCACCATTTAAACTAGATGGAACTTATTCACGGTGCTCGACCAACTAACATTCGAGGGATCTCCCTGATATGGAGTCTCAATCAGACCTCACATCCTTTGGTGTAGGAGTCCCTTTTGGTATAAAGATCTGGTTTTCAAATCCTTAAAGATTTTCCTTGACTCTAATTGTGAGCAAAAGAGAGTGACACAATGGTATATTCGAAAATCAAGGGCAATGTGCCTAGTGAATGTGCAGTGCAACTGTGTCGAGGTTCTTCTACTACAAAGGGGGAGAGAAAAGTGAGCCTCTAAGTGAGATGTAATAGTACCACCCAAGAAGAGACACATGTGAACCAGAAGGACCTGTCCAACATCCAATGGAATAGTCCATAGCGGATGCAACAGTAAGTGACAAATAAGGGAAGATTTATCTAACATCTAGCGGAATAGTCCACAACGGATGCAACGATTGTTAAAACCAATAACAAGGAAATATTTGTCTAGTATCCTACAAAATAGTCCATAACAATGGGACAACGATAACAACCATGACAACACATTCTCAACATGATAAGCACTAAAATAGATGAAATTGTTCAACTATATTAGTACATGTGAAAGAAAACATGAAATAAAAACGTCCACAGAATAGTCTTACAAACGTTCATAGTCCATGCATGAAGAACATGTTGGCCTTAAAAGGATTTTATTATTAAGAAAAATTGCAAAGACACATATTTGCAATGTACATCACTAGCCCCAATAGTGGGACATTGGAGCCAGTCCTTGCTCCTCAAAGAACTAGTTGATCTCCCTAATGCCTTGTGGGAGGAGCCAAGGTGAAAAGTACTTTTCTCATACAATGAAGGGGTATATATAACCAAAGGGGTAATTCTTTCCCCTTATGACTCTTTGACTACCCTCATGACTATTTAAGTTCTTATGAATTTTCAACTTACATGATTCTTCATATTCATGTGTGTCCTTTGAAATTCCAGTTTACAATACATTTGATTATAATATACGTGGTCGACAATAGTGATGTGGAATATGGCTACTCATGACACGACTTGACATGGCACTGCTGACATAGACTAGATTGATGATGTGGCAATGTCAAGTCATTGTTGCTACTGGTGCTAGATATGTTCTTGGATATGATTTCTCTTCTCCTCGACATAACTTGGTGATGTGGGGCCTTGAATGATATTTGTTCCTGGAAGTTGGTTGCAAACTTGTCTCCCTTTTCCTTCTCTTGATAGGTCCACTAGTAAGTTCAACTACAAGTGATTCTTTATGCATGCTTCCCTCCTCCTTCTCCTTCTTCATCATCTAACCATGGCTTGATAGTGTACCTATTCCTGCAATTCACTCATGATGAGATGACATCAATATGAAAACTCCTGAGTCTAAGATGATGCATTATTATCCACGAACTTAGCCGAAGACAAGTCACAAATTGGGAGGAAGGGCTTAGTGACTGTGCATTGCACAGTTCCAACTTGTAGGGAGAGAGATTGATCATTGGGACTACACAGAGCATAGCTCATGCTTGACTGTGGAACTTTTTTGCATAGCCATTGAGGAGAAATTTTCATAGTGCCCATTGAGGGATAGAATTGCACTGTTCAAGCAAGTAGTGGTTGTTATGGGATGAGGCCATGGGAGGATAGGCTACATAGTTTTGGATGCCAAGGGAGGTTGGTCTCTCTGCAAATTTCATAGTTCCAGCAGGTGTTGGCTTGGTGGGGCCTGACACAGGTTCAATGCTAGTTATCCAAACAAATCCCTACACTACTGGCACTTCAGACATCAGCCTGTGGAGTGTGGACTGAAGTCTCACCCGAAGAAGAATGGGGGGATGATGGAACCAAGTTTCTGCACCCTGATGTTAATGTATTCCTTCTATTCCTGCCTTCGCGTAGGTCGGGGAGTTCCAGGGCTCTGTCTATCTAGCCCTTTACTCCACCCTTTGGTACCTCCACAAAGGGGTACAATCGCCCTCCGCATAGCCCTAACTTGCGGTTCAGGTGCTTTTTCACTGCTAGGGTAGCGTATCGTGCAGATTTCCAAAATAGTTTAAGTGCCTTACTTATCTTATTAAACAATCACAGTTAGCACTACGTAAATAGATATCCTTATTTGTGTTCAATTATCCAATGTAATTACATACATTCGCGCATCACATAAGCATTATAAATGAAATTCATACACAACATGACAAGATGCATTAACCGGAAACAAAGAAACAAAATTTGTAAAATATTTCTCTTTATTGATATCTTCAAGTGATTACAGACTCTATCTGCACTGTGCACACAACTATAGGGGTCTGTGCACACAACTGCAAAATTCTAACCTAGGCCTCTGCGTAATTAGCTGCAGAGGCTCTACCTACACTACGACCTAAAACTTAGACTTTTCTCCTTATCCTCAAGACTTCATCTACAACTTATGACTCCAAAAACTACTTAGATCTTACTTACTTAGCCCTTTTTATACAATCCCATGGTCCGTAGACAATGGGTAGATCTTTACAGCCAACTTTACTTTACAAAATGAGGGTAGACAATGCTTTATGACTCATGACACCTTTGCGCTCCGCAACCACAAAATGTGGAGACCATACAATTTTATTACAAAATTCAACTCAAAACATTGGATTTTAGCCGAAAGCTATCCTAGGAATAGGCTCCCAACAAAAACATCGTGACTCGCCCTCTAGTCACTCGGTAGGTGCAAAAATCTTAGCGGGAAGACCTCCCACCTTTACCCGCATGACTGTAACCTTGACAGTGCATTGTGCGACCACCTGCTTCGCGTCTTCAACCATTTGCTTAGTCACTGCTCCTGAACTATTGGCCTATCGCTTTAGCTGAGTTGCTTATGAAGTCGCAATATTTCCTTCAATAGAGGTTCTTACCGTGTAAGCCTCATCTAGCCAGGGCTTCAGTCATGCCTTCAGCACTGCTTCCTTGTGCAACACTGCATCCAGTTGTTCCTTCAACTGCTTGGCCTCCTGTAGCTTTTCCAACCTCTGTTTGAGTGTGACGGTTCACATTGTGCCTTTGACCTCATCATAGCTCTCTTGTAGGCCGCGCGCTTCTATCTCTAGCCGTTGTACATTGAGGTCCTCCTGTAAGCTTGTCAGGACCTCGAATGATTTCTCAAAAGGTTGTATGCAGTCTGCTAGTGCACTATCAATTGCTACTACTGCTTCTGGGACAGTGGTCACCCTCTCCTTCTTTACTTCTGGCGGAGTTGAAGGTTAGGACTTTAATTATAACTCTATGATCTACAGGTTCAACTCCATCTGACCCCTCACCATTTCTTTACGAGTGTCACGCATCCCCCGTGGCCATCTTGTGGACGCACACCTCGACTGGTTCTTCCTCAAGAATGACCAACCTCGGGACAATTCGGTATGCCTCTTCGATGACTTGTAGAACACTCTTGTTATGGTTGTTCACTTCAGTCACAACGGCGATGGTAGAGTCTCGCTGTAGTGCCATATGCTCATTGTTAATCCATTGTTCACTAATCACCTAGAGGGTGTGGTGCTCATGGGCCCTCAGCTCTGCAATCACTCCATCCTGCAAGAGGTGGAGCGCTTCACTAGCGAGCGCTGCCAGATTCAACCATACTCCATTGAGGGCGTTGACGGTGGGCCTCTCAGCTTCGTTCTCCATGGTTAGTGCTCCATCAGGCAGCACTAGCACGCTAGAGGGCTTCATGCGCAACATCTCAACAACTTTTGAAGTGTCGATAGCAAGGTTGGTGGTGAGCACCAATATTGCAACAAGAATGCTACAACTCATGGGATGCCAACTTTAGTTATATTAATCCGTTAGTTCGTAACAAACTTGGAAGCGTCGGTGTTGTATGCACAAGTGCTAGTTCTCACTGCATGTTGTCACTTGGTTAGCTGGCGCAAGATCACTAGGAGCTCAAGTCAACTTCCATAGATCTCAAAAGAAGTTCTATGTGTGATGAAAGAAAGAAAGATTACTCTATAGAAGCTATTCTAATTGCAGAAAGGGTAAAAAGACTCGAATGTAAAGCAAGACCTAGTAAACCCTAATTAACAAGCTAATTCTACTTCTGCCAAAAACACTATGAAAATCATGAAAGAAATGCCATTACCTACTCAAGAAAGCAAACAACATCTAAGCATGCTATTTCTGGAAGTAAGTAAGCAAGAAACATATTTTTGGATTTTTATGTGTTTTTATGTGAATTGGACATGTATCTAATTTATTGTATGTGACTGTGGCAGTGAACAGGTGGCATTGAAGGGTGGTTTTTGAGCTTGGGAGGATGGAGGATAGTATATATGGGTCCTAGGAGGTCTTAGGTGGCCTTCTGGAGGCTTTTCCCACACTCAGCCTTCAAAAGAAAGCCCACAGGAAATACTACAGGAGGACTACAGGAGGCCTACAGGAGGAGGCCGGGAGAAATTTCCGCTATTTTTAGGGTGTGAGAGTGGGTGGAAAAGGTGGATGAAGGTTAGAAGGAGATGTTAGGGTGCCTATGGTCTACCATGAACCACTAGGAGAGAGAAATATGATTGGGTTTGCTCAAGGAGAGAGGAAGAAGTTCTATGAAAAATGCAGGAAACTAAGGCAGAATTGAGGTGAGGTTTGGGAAGACCTATAGGGCATGGATCAGATGGAGGATGTGATTGCTGATAAGATGGCCTACTGCTGGAAGAGATCTGCTGCAAAGGAACTGATAGTTAACCAAGAAGATCAAGCAAACAATAAAATGAGTGCATTTAGAAAAAACAAAGTTTTGCATTAAAATGATCTAAACTATGACCTATGAAAATAAGTGCTGAGAAATGATGCAAGCAAGGAAAGCATGAAAGAGGACTATTGCAAATCAGGAAGTGGACATGATAAGGAAGATCTGAAGCAAAGCAAAACTGTACTATTAACTTACTAAAAAGATACAAACACTATAAGTCCTATGAATGAGGAAAATCTGTGTTTTTGGGGCAGCAAGAGGGTCTTTGCCTCAAATCATGGTCCCAGAGGGAGGAAGAGAGGCCAAGGCACTATTTATAGCCTTTTGAATATTTTCTGATCACTGCTTAACCTACTATAGAAAGCACAAATGGAAGCAAACTATTAAATCATCAAAAGCAACCTATTCTTAACCATAAAAGAAATACATCTAACAACAAATTAATCTACAAATTGAAGTAAGCATACAAATAAAAGTAAAGAGAATATTTCCTACTTGGATTACACCCTAACCCAAAAGCTTCAACCCTCTGAGGTGACTTAGTGCTAGCTCAAAGAGGATTCCATCTTCATTATCAAAAAATAGCAAGTTTACATGAAACTGTCACAAAATAATAAGCTCGAAACTTGAGCAGAGTTTACATAAGAAAAAATCCGACCCTAGTGAGGCCCTAGGCCTCTCTACTTATACATTTGAAGCTATCAGTAGCTTCCTTAAAATCAGGGAGGCTTTGCTCCCAAAACTCGAGATAACTATCAGTCAGCCTCCACTTGCTCGATTGCCTTCTAGTGCATGATTTGGCTACTTGTACTCCGAGCTGAATGAAGGGGAATTCAAAGTGAGGAGTAATAAATGAGGGGGATTCCATCTTATAAGTCCTCTCCTTTTCCTTCTTCGAGTTATTGCTATCATTTGACCAATGGATCCTTGAATTTGACCTCGAAATCCATCAATAATCTGCATTAAATACATGTTAGACCACATGGCATCATAACTAACTCAACTCACTCTATAAGCATAAATATAATCAGAAAATCATACAATAAGCTAAGAGAATGGTTGATTTACCTATGTTAGGAGGTAAAATGAGCCCATATAATTACCCATTTATGAGGCTCATCACCACCCCCCTACTGAAGGTGTTGCTCATCCTCTGAGCAACTTGGTAAATCTCCTCATCTTTTATGACCTTGGTGGCCTCTCTAGCATCCCAGGCTTCTAATGTGGTCTACTCATGTTTGTCATAAAACCCTGTTGTTTTGTCTATGTCCTTCCACTGCTCCTCCTCTCCTTCATCTCTTCTACCTTCCAACATGCCTAATAGGAGTGGGGGACTCAGTTTGAGGCCAATCCAGTTGACTTTCAGCCTTTGCATGGAGTGCTTGTGCATTGGCACTCTTTTCAATGCCTCCCTTAGCCCATTGGGGAATGGTATTCCCTGATCTACAGGCTGTGGGGTAGGATGTTCTACCTTCTCATGCAGACATGTACACAGTCATCCCCAAGTAGCCTTTGCATATCTTCAAAGTGTGCAATTGCTTTTGCCTGATTGGCTAGATATCTAAAGGCAATCTGAGGGTCATTAGCAAGTAGGTTGTGTGTGTTGATGAGTGCCATAGGATCTGATGGCTCAACTCTTATCATTAATGGCTCATTATACTCTTTTATCATCAAAGATCGCTTATTCCTCTATAAGAATTCCCAACTAAAACAAAAGATTTTTATGGAATTGCACACTTCTCCCTTAGGAGGGCACTCAGGATTTTTAAAAACTTACCACAAGGTTAAGAAGGAATTTTTTTGGGATGGCCTTAAATTAGATATCCAAAAGTTTGTGGCATAATGTTTGGTTTGCCAACAAAATAAAGCTGAACCAATTAAGACACTGGGTCTATTACAACCTTTATCCATTCTAAGCCAACATTGGGAGGAGGTTTCAATGGATTTTATCACAGGTTTACCCAAGTCTGAGGGAAAGAGTATCATCATGGTGGCAGTTGACATACTTACCAAGTATGCACACTTTTGTGCATTATCACATCCATTTAAAGCCAGTACAGTTTCTACTACATTTATGGAAGCAATTAAGAAGCTACATGGAAACCCAAAGATTATTGTAAGTGACAGAGATCCCATTTTCACTAGAAATTTTTGGACATAATTATTTTCTTGTCTTGGTACTCAATTAGCTCATAGCTCATCT
>APFE031718915.1:0-14404 GCA_000404065.3 Pinus taeda | reverse complement strand
AAAAAACATTATTAACCCTAATTTAGTATTAATAAATAAAATAAAGATGGCACATGGTATTGACCCATGGTATTCACATGGAATGCAACCTATTTAAAGGGGGGGAATTAAACTATCGTAGATCCATCTTTACTCTGGATCAAATATCGTGATATGCAAACTAACATAGAGTGAAAAAATATTTGATCCCTCTCGGCGCTTGGTAGATCAAGAGTAAAAATGGATCTTGTAATCTAATGTCACTTAAACATTTTAACTTGGTTTAAAAAAAAAAAAAAAATCCATTATAAATTTTATTATTTTATAAATTACTAATAGTAGTTTTTAAGCTCCGGGTTTATGATAACCCATGGTATTGACCCATGGGAATACCATGGTATTCATGTCAGCATAGACTATTTAAAGGGGAAACTCTATCAGCTTAGATCCATCTTAATTCTGGGTCTTCCAAGTGCTGGGAGGGATAAATAGGTTTCATCCCTCTAAGAGTAGTGGATGTGGAGTTAAGATGGATATAGGTTGGTTTTTATGATAATGAAGATATTAAATAGACTTACGAAATTATATTGTAAAAAAAATCTTAAGGTGAATGGTTAAAGCTACATTTAGTCTCTTCACAAATTTAGTAAAAAATATGGATATCTCCATTAATATTGGTTTTTCTGATTTAACAAAAAAGAATTCAAAACAATGAAATCTTAACTCTTTCCGCATCACCCACGCAGAAGAGAGATAGCTCTTTCCGCATCACCCACGCAGAAGAGAGATAGCTCTTTCCGCATCACCCTCGCAGAAGAGAGATAGTCGTTGCTGCCCAGATTTCCCACCATTTTTCAAACGTTCTCAATATGATATCTTCATGAAAAAGTTAAGGTACTGATATTGGGTTAGTTGTTTGAAAAATATGTTGGTTTGTACAACCTTTCATCTTCTCTGCTATTCTTAGTTTGTCGTAATGATCTGTAGGGGTTGGGTCATTGCACCATATTGTCCTAAAAGGTGCAGATCGTGCACCAACAATGAAATTAATCCACATGTTACAACGCTATTAAAAATGGTATGAAGGTAGTGAATTATGCTAATAAGAAATTTAGATTGGGAGAGACGTAGTTAAATTTTATTATTTAATTGAAGATTTCCAATTAAAATGTTAATAAATCTACATTTATATATTTATATATTGATTGGAAGGCTTCTCACAATGGTAACTTCTTTCCATTAGATCCCCTTCAGGCCTTTGGGATACCTACTACTTCATTATATTATATAGTTGGGGCTTGCTACTTGTTGGTGTGTTGGGGTAAACAAACTTGATGTGTTCTTTTTTTTTTATCTCGCAGTTGGAGTCTATGGAATAAGAAAGAAATTTGATAGCTTGGCAAAAGTGGTAGCTTGACAAAAGTGGTAGAGTTAACATTAATCTCTCCTACCATGACAAACATGACCACTAAAACTTGCAACATTGTTTGTAGGAAGTGAAAATTAAGTTTCTTTTTTCCAAACATGTATGTTAGTATATTACAGCTTAATGAATATGTTTTATTATTATCATATATGGTTTCATAATTTAACAAACATTCGCCAAGACTTCACAATGTTTTATTATTCAGTGAAAGATTTTCCAAGATCTTACAAGATTTTATAATTTAAGTGAAAGATTCGCCATGACTTTACAAGATAATATAATCTGGTGAGAGATTCGTCAATATATATATATATATATATTATATATATATATTATATATATATATATATATATATATATATTATATATATTTTATTGATAAAATCACCTCCCATTTTTCCTATGTATCATGGGGATTCACCTATTTATTATACATATAAATTTAGGGTGGTTCTTAAAATTTTCCCTGTTAATGTCTATCTGCGCAGAAAGGTCTTTATGACTGTGTATACATGACAGCGTATAAATGTCTCCATGTCTGCATAGAATCCTCATCATGAACTGTGAATAGGTTTCCATGAACAACGTAAGAATGTCTTCCCTTACTGCAGCTAGGTGACTCCATTACAAGATTGTGCTCATATGTGTTAGGCCTTATTGAACAACGTGTAGGCTAGGGCATCATCCGCGTATAAGCTAGGGCAAGCTAGGGCATCATACTTGGCCCAACGTATTCTTTAGTTCTCTCCTTCTCCAAAAAACCAAGACATGGAGAGGAGGTCACATTAAGAGTGTGACAAATGACTTTAAATCCTCTTCTATTTATACTAAAATGTAGATGATGACTAGACATATCTATTGGGCTTCTGAGCCTACTCAAGTTTTTGGCTAACTTGACAATTTATTTTATAACATAAATAAATTCATAACTTCATATATGATTATCGGAATCGGATTATCTTTAGACCAATCCTACACCTCTCGATGAGAGGGATTCAATAAAATTATGAGCTGCCATAAATAAGATGACCACATGGAGTTTGGCCCTACTTGCCAATTTAACAATATGACAATGTTTCCTTCAATATTTCAACCAACTTTATCAACAACCAGGCCTAATAGAGACTATCCCATCTAGGGCTTCATCAAATCTGACACATGTGCTTGAAGTTCTTCACATTATTCATGTTATGGTTTCTAAATTGCATATCTCAAAACCTTGCCATAAACTAGAGTTTATTCTAAACCCTAACCTCATAATATCCATCAAACCATAATAACCAAATCGCTTAGGTTTTACTTCAAACCCTTGTATTATTTTAGGTCTCCTCCATATTATCTTGCTTCCATAATGGTGTCATTATAGGGGTGATATCTAGACTTTTCTTCAACCTCTCTCTAATACAATGTTAAATTTTCTTAGGGATATATTTTTCTTTTCTTTGATAATTGCATTTCATTATTTCCATATTAAATTAACCCCATAACATCATTACACTATTCAAAACGACACCATTATTTAACAAAATATGCAATTATTTATAAATAACAATATCATCATCTATGCAACAAGACATAAAGGAACAATAGAAGAAAAAATCACACACAGAGACATCAAGATTGGTTGGAGACTAAGGAAAAACCCACTATGGGGAAAACCCTTTCAAAATTTTCCTCTTATTAGATCTTCATTGAATGATTAAGAAAAAGAGAGTACAATGATACATATCTTCAACCATAAACCTATCTAAAAAAATTAGCTAAACAACATCCATGAAATGAACCCAAAAATTCTCATAATCAAAATCCTCATTCAAAAGCCTCTGATGAACTATCACTTTCTCCGGTCAACTGCCGAACACTACAATCAACGAGCGAAAACTTTGGTCAACTGAAAAATGCAAGTTTAGGTTCCATTCGTAGGAAGGAAGATGTGCACAAGATATTGAGACCTGCTGGACGCTCCCTTGAGCCTGCAAGGCAACAAATATAGTCGAAAGTTTCCTTTGGTAAGCGAGTGATTATGACCCAAAACCCTAGAAACATGCACAAGCTTCAAACCATGTAATCTCATACTTGTACCAATCAATCTCTATGAAATTTCCTCATACCTATGCAAACCAAACTAAAGAAGAGAGTAGAAGAATGCTCCATGATTATTTTCCAAATGAGGTTGAGGTTAGTTGTATTTATAGTCTTCCAATGGTTTCTAATTTGTTTTAGGGACGACTTGATCAAATATTCACATGTGGAATTATAATTCAAAAATACATTTTCCCTTGTCCAAATTGAATGCTTCAATAGTCAAAATTGGTCCTCTCGAAAAGAGGAATCTCATCCCATGCTTGGAATTTGTCACTAAGCTTCCAAATTAACAATTCCTATGATATGATCCTAGACAAAAATATTGTGTATACCCTGAATACTTGTGCAAGGAGTTGCGTGTCAATTTCCATAATAAAGAAAAAATGTCTATTTGGAAATTATCATAATTGGAACTACTATCAGTTTCCTTGAGAATGATTTTCCAACCATGCTCTAAAATAATTGTTTATATAGAATAGAAGAAACATATTCAGAAGGTTCACTTTTATTTGATAGTTTTTATCTCAAAAAACTGCATGATCATTAAGTTATCCCATCCATTTTCAATATTCATTAGTTGGAATTTTAATACCTATTTCCTATTATATTCACAATTTTTTCATTCTTTGAACTAATTTGTTAACTGGTAGAGAAAACAAATCTTTAACAACACGTGGCCACCAGGCATGGGAGATTCATGCAATGAAGTCGAGGGATAACTTCTCCTATTTCTACTGCACATCATTCTATAAAAAAATCTACTCTAGTCTTTAGTAACGTGGAATCTCACCTTATAACCAAATAAGGCATAACAAATTTATGTTCATTAGCGAATTTTTCAATGCGTTCCTAGGACAACGAGTCTTTCACTTTGCGAACTCATCTTGTTTGACTTCACTAACTTGTCAAAAGGACATCACTTTTCATCAAGACTTTAGCGAATAAGACATATCACCTAAGGGCCTTGAGATGACCAAATCTGGAACCTGCTAGTCCCATCCATTTTTCTTTGATATTGTCCCTACCCTCCTGCATTATTGGATTATTCCATGCCGTGTAGGAAACATGTAGCAAGGAAGGCTACTCTCCTGGTGGTGGCCTCCCTCATTCAATCAATGAAGTATTATAGCTGTTCAACTGGTTACCCAACTCCTTGATTGGGTTGGGACATAAATATGGAATACTTCAACCCAGAAAACATCAATTAGTGGATTCTTGTTATTGCTATCTACATTGATGGGGTATATAGTTTGAGTGTTACAAAGGCCATTTATGTGTGGATTCATTTAATTATGTTGCAATAATTTTGTGTGGAGATCTTCTTGTATGTAGCTTTTCATATGCAAAAAGATCCAGACACTGCTCATCCCTCTTCAGTTGATCCAAGTCCACATTGTCAAGCAACACAATGCCAAATGGCATCACAACTTTATTTACACGATTAGCACAAAAAAAGAAATTCAGCAACTCCCATTGGTCACAATAATACCATTGTAACAACTACATATCCATTTGAATGGAAAGAAGCATACTTATTAAGTTAGTGTACTCTCGTGAATATATTGGAATTCTCACTTAACTGAAATTCTGACAATTGCGAAAAAAAACGATGGCGTCCATTAAAATGTTGTCAATTCTCATGAGACTAATGGCAATGCCATTGAAATTACTCTCAATGGGGCTTGCACTTATGGTAATGTGGTGCCCAAGAAATAAATTATGCAGGAATGTCCCATGCTCGCTCTGAACCATGATACCCAATGAAATGAAATGCTAGATATTACATAGAACTATTGTATTATGTATTACATAAAAAAGTATTTCTTCATATAATTTACACATCATGTTAGTGATAAAGCCACTAGTTCTACCAACCAAAAAATGTGGAAGAAACACAAGTGGGGAAGGGCCTCCAGCTTCCCCACTCCCTTTCCCTATCATTCAAAATTATGGTTTTTCAACAAAACTAGAATTCAGATAATCGGCTTAGGCAACAAACCATGACCTTCATGTTGAAGTGTGTATTTTTGTACCTTTAGCTTGTTTGGACCTTACCCTTCACCTTGTATGTCAATTATCATGTTCGATCTTGTAGCTACATTGAAGGCTTCATTGATCACCTCCACGATGGCCTTGGTATTATATATCACTCCAGTTGGATCAACACCATAATTGATAAAATAGAATAAGTGACCATTCGACGAGACCTGCACACCACCAACAAAATAAAAACATAAGAAAAACTCATCTCCATTGTTCAAATTGCAAAAAATTAAATGTCCTATCTCCATTCTTTACTCTGGCATTGTCAATACTGGAAATTATCACCAGCGATCTCGATGACCATCCATTCATATATTCATATTTTTATAATGAGAAGTGCTTCTTGGTTTGCATTGGGTTTTTCTAGTATGTTACATAAAAATAAATGATTATTTTTGTTTTAATGAATGTATATATTGCTAAATTCATTTTAATGAAATAATTTTGATCGGTCAAGACCCAGACGCAGTTGATTTTGATCCAACATGATGACAGTAGCTTAAGTAGCAAATCCATGTGCATATAAATATCATCAATTTATTTTGCGATGATTATTGTCATCATAATCATAATTTGAAGTCTAAAAAACGTGATTATCTCTTAATATTTATTGATATAGGATGATAAAAAATTATTGTTAACAAAGTTATATTTATTATCCAAATGGTCATTGAAGCGAAACCATGCCCATGAGTTTTGCTCCCATCACACCTTCCATCAATTAAATCCACAAGTGATATGAACATATTTCAAACATTGTGCAAAAGTATCGATTGTGTGGAAGTTCACTGTGTGGAGGTCATTTTGTGGAGGACCTATGCACAATGAACTTCTACATAAGAGTCATCTAATGATTTTACTATGTCATAGTCATGTATTTTTGTTTTTAGTTTACACAAACATTACTTGGAACACTTGAAATTTGATCTTAGATGACTGTAGAGAAATGTAGTTACATATTGTAGAGATAGGAAGCTATATCAAAAATGATGTAGAGAAACACTAGGTAGTAGTTGGGTCAATGGTCATAATAATTTAAAAATTAAAGGAATTTTATGCAAAAACATTACCCAACACTGAGTGCTCTAGGAGGATCCATGAATACAAGTGGCTGTGAAAACAACTAAAAAATCAAAGTCTTTAGACGGAAGCGGAACTAAGACCCGATCATAGTGCTCATCACCCTAATTCCAACAGTGTGAATGTCACTCAAATTCAATTTCATATGCTACAATTTTGGCTAGTCAAATTTCAGGTGAAACTTGGCCAAGTGATAGCCTTAACAAGGCAATAATTTCGCAGCAACCCGACACATGGAATCCAACCACTGAAATGGGTGAATTTGTCGAATCGTTAATTTGTCTAATATTCCTTATTTTTCGACAGGAAAATTCAAACGATTCTGTTTAAAAAAAATAAAAATACAATTATAATTGGGGTGGCGGGCTACCAACCACGCCACCCTACAATTGTGTTATATTGTATATAGTGGGTGGGTAGGCCACCCCCAGTGGACCAATCTAACCCGGGTCGGAACCATATATATTAAAACAAAAACATAGCCATTCAAATTGTGTGCTGACCGTGTGAACCACACATTGCCACTATTGAAAAAACTGTCATCTATTATGGCAGGTGTGGTGTTTGAAATCGGAACCTTCGCCGACCTAAATGGCTCTACCACCAATAAGCCATGGGCTCAACCTTTTGTGGCTCCACAATTCACCTATACGTAAACCTCTCAAACACATTCAGACAAGGCACGGCAATGAAGGACAGGCAGAACCTTGAGTGACCCTAGGGTGCAAAACCCTAAGCGAGGCTATCAATTAGATGCTGAAAAGATTCCCTTAGAGGGCCAAAGGTGCCACTCTCAGAATTGGGCAAGTTTATAGTTGATTTTAACATTTTTGCACCAGGATTCCATCTGTGTTGTTCATTTCTCTAGCCGAGCTCTCAATTTTCAAGCCATCATCTAGATTGTAGGCACAAGGGTCATTTTTTTGTAAAGTTTCTTGTAACTAATTTTTTTGATGCCACTTAATAAAAGAAGGCCCCCGTACTATTGAGCAGGGCTCAGAGATGTAGCGCACATTGGGTGAACTCCATAATCAAATCATTGTGTCTTTTCTCTCATGTTTTCTTATTACTTATACTTCTTTTCATGTGGTTTAAGTTACTTAGTTAATATGCTATTTTATATGCAATTCTAAATTCATCCTTGAAGTTAAAATATATCGATCAAGTTTGGTATGAGAAAAATTCTTCTTGATGCAAGTTGCATGAGTGAATCCTAATCATTTACAAGCTCCAAAGAGGTAAAGGAAAAATTAAATCCTTTGATCCCGAAGTGGGACGTGCACCACAAAGAGGAAACATGGTAGATGAGGAAGCTCAAATCGAGGAAGATATAAATTATCGTAAGGATTTCTTCACCATGGGAGACAAAGTTGACAAGCTATTTTCAGAATATGAGAAGAAAATCAAGCCTACAAAGAAAGAGTCAGATGATCATGCATTGGTAAATCATGGAGGCGGAGGAGAAGAGTCTCCTCCCTCTCCATCTTATACTGATTGTTCTTCTTCTTCTTATAACATCATTCTAATAGGCATCATAGGAATACAACGAAGAAGCCATTTTTTAAGATAGATGTAAAGTGTGATTTTCCCACATATAATAGATAATGTAATGCAGAGAAACTAAAAAATTGGATTAGACAAATCAAGGTTTATTGCTAGATTCAACAGACTAAGGAAGATGACACAAAGATCCAATTAGCATCCCTTCATCTGAGTGGCACCGATTGTATCTGGTGTGAGATAAAGTTGCAAAAAGGCAACAAAAACTTGGGTAATATCCTTTCTTCTTGGTCCAATTTTGTTTCTGCATTAAAAGATCAGTTTTATTCTTTCGATTATCAACAAAAGACTTCAATGGAATGGAAATATTTAAGGCAAGGAAAGGTTCAAAATTTACAAAGCTTCAAAGAAGAGTTCATAAAACAAGAATTGAATTTGGGCATTTCAATTGATTCACTCAAAACTGTAATGAATTATATTGGTGATTTACATAGTTACGTAAGACATTCTTTGTTATTATTTGATCCTACCATTATTGATGCAGCTAGTCTGAAGGCCATTCACCTTGAAAGAAGGGGAAGAATTATAAAGAAGAGCAGCCAAAGAAATAATCTTTTAAACCTCATAATGGAAAGGTCAAAGTAAAAGGAAAGGGAAAAGACAAGAAGCTAGCTACAACCAAGAAGGAGGAAGGAGTGAAGCCATCTTGCACTCATTGCAAGAAGGAAGGCCATGATGATGAACATTGTTGGAAATTGCATCCGGAGTTGAAACCATAGAGATTTGGTGGAAAGGGCAAGCAAAAGATAGTGTCAATCATGCAATATGACCTTGGATTTGATTCCGGTGATGAGAGATTGATCACAAGAGTGGGCACACAAGGTACTCTTTCTCTTCATGATAATGAAATTTTAAATCACATTCAAGTACAAGTTCTTTAAATGAGCCTCTTGTTAATGAATGAAAGATAATTGAATTGTTCCAAATGAGAGTCATAATGAAACATACTAAAGTGGAAACCTTGTTTGATCCGAGATCACAAGAAAATTTGATTTCAGAATCCTTGGTTAATAATTTAGGATTAGAGACCAAGACTCAAATGAAACCATACTCGCTTGGTTGGGTGTGTGATAAAGAAAAATTACATGTAACCAAGCAATGTGGAGCTATATTTGTCATTCCATCCAAACTAGTTGATGAGGTTGATCTTGATGTTGTACCCTTGGATATATGTGATATTGTAGTGGGGAGTCCATATTTGTATGACATGAAAGTATTTTTCTTTCGCCATGAAAACAAGTATCACCTCACAAAAGATGAGGCAAAATACATTGTTATAGATCATTGCACCAAAGTCAGTGCTAGTCTTGTAAGTGCAAGTCAGATCAAGAGATTGTTTAATTCTAGCAAAGGGTGTATGCTCATGGTTGTGAGAGAAAAATATGCGACAACATCTGAAGCTTTCCAAGGTTATGATCCCACTCGTAAAAAGGAATTGTATGAAATTGTTTCTAACTATGATGGGATTTTTCAGGAACCAAGTGGGTTGCTTCCAAAGCATGAGATCCAACATGAGATTCACTTGTATCAGTATGCTCCTTTACCAAACATTGGTATGTACAAGTAGTTAGCTATTGAGATAGAGGAGATAAATAAGAAGGTACAAGAATTTTTTCAACCAAGGGATCATAATACTGAGTTCTTGTCCATGCAACTCACTGATCATGTTGGTGCCAAAAAAGGATGGCACATGGAGGATGTGCATAGAATACAAAGCACTCAACAAAATAATGGTGAAGAATTGGTACCCTCTCCCTCACATTGATTATTTGTTAGATCAATTGAAAAATGTTATTTATTTCATAAAACTAGACTTGCTCAGTGGTTATCATCAGGTTAGGATTGCAGAACAGGATGTATGGAAGACTGCATTGAAGATGAAACAGGGGTTGTTTGAATGATTGGTCATGCCATTCTGACTATGCAATGCTCCGACCACATTCATGAGGGTGATGAATGATATTTTCAGTTATTTTCTTAATGATTTTGTAATTGTGTATCTTGATGGCATTCTTCTTTACAATAGGACATGGGATGATCATGTGTGTCATGTTAAAAAATTGCTTGATGTATTGCCAAAAGAAACATTGTATGTCAAAATGTCTAAATGTGAGTTTAGGAAGACCTCTTTGGTTTTCTTAGGCCACGTTGTTGGAGGTGGAAAATTAAAAATAGACCCTTCTAAAAGTGATGTGATTGTAAAGTGGCCTAAACCCACCAATTTTATAGAGGTTTGCTAGTTTTTCGGTGCAATACAATATTGGAGAAGCTCCATTTCCAACTTATCCGTCACTTCATCCCCCTTACATGCATTGATGAGTGTGAAGAAAACCTTTCAATGGGGAGGAAAGTAAAAGAGAGCCTTGGATGCACTGAAAGAGAAGATTAGCACCACACCAATTTTGGCCTTACCAGAGCTTCAACAGCATTTCGAGATCGAGACCGACACCAATGGATACGCCATGGGAGTATTATTGATGTAGAAAAGAAAACCTGTATGTTACCATTTAGAGACATTCTCCCAAGTTGTTTTGGACTATCCCACATACGTCAAGGAGCTGTATGCCTTGGTTCAAAGCATGAAGAAGTGGAAACACTATTTGATCGCCAAGGAGACCATCATTCACACAGATCACCAGCGCTTGCAGTACCTTCAGTTACAAACGAAGCTTCAATAGGCACATCATTTCATATGGATGGGATTCCTTCAAGAGTTTCACTTGGTAATAAAATACAAGAAGGGCACTAGAAACAAAGTGGCAGATATGCTTTCTCGCCCTCCTATTTATGCATCTATAGTTTTGGAAAATGCCTCTTTATCTTTTCAAATTTATGTCGAATAATATGTTGATGATGATGATTTTTAGGAGATTTATGCAAAGATGGCTCATGGATGGCAGGTGGATAATTACCATTTGCAGGGAAAGTTGTTGTATCACCTTGAAAAACTCTGTATCCCCACCAATGAAAAAATACATCTAATCAGAGAGTCACATACCTCTCTCGTGTTAGGTAATTTTGGTGTAGGGAAAACTTTGTGTCATTTGCAGTGTTTGCGTTACCGGCCTCACATGAAAAATGTTGTGACTGGATATGCGAAGGCATGTGTGTTCTTTTCAGTTAGCAAGCCCACTAATAGAAAATTAGAGCTCTACACACCACTCCCTGTTCCGAGTCGACCATGGGAAAGTGTGTCAATGGATTTTGTAGGTAGTTTTCCTTTGTCTAGGAGAGGTCATGACTATTTGTATGTCATCATGGATTGATTTAGCAAAATTTGTGTATTAATGCCTTGTAAAAAGAAGGTCACTAGAGAGCAAACTGCTCATCTCTTGTTCCAATTTGTATGGGTCCACTTTGGGCTACCCACATCATCGTGTCTGATTAAGAATCTAATTTTCTTGGAGAGTTTTGGAAGGGTTTGTGGAGAATGATGGAAACCAAGCTGCAAAGGAGCACAACATTTGATCCGTAGACCAACATAAAAAGAGAGGTTGTCAATCCCAAAGTCATACACTTACTCTGAGGCTATTTTGGAAAGCATCCCAAGTTGTGGGTCAAGAAACTTCCTTATGTATAGCATGCATACAACCGAGCAGTGCATTCATCCATGCAGAGCCCACCATTCGAGACATGCTTTGGTTATTTACTAAAGGATCCCTTAGACATGGTCTTTAGGATAGATTAAAATTCCAGTGGGTAAGATGATAGGGAAAAAGCATGAAATTTCATTCATCAAATTCAGTTAATTCACTAGGTAGTGTAGGAGCAGTTGGAGAAGAGTCAAGCTCAATACAAAGCCCAACATACAAGCACTGAGTCGATCACCATTTTTAGGTTGGAGACAAATTGTGGCTCCACTTCAACAAAGATACAATGAAATGGGAAGGAAATAAGTTGTGACCAATCCGATATCGCCCATTCACCATATTGGAGAAGATTGGAGACAATGCTTTTCATCTCGATTTTACAACATACATGCAAATGTACTCAGTGGTGAACGTTGAAAACTTGAAACTTTATGAGCCTTCATTGATCATGGACATTAAAGAGGTTGCATAGGTTTCTACAGTGGATGATTTTTCACCTAAATACTTGGACAAGCTACTAGAGGACATCATTCTCCACAGGAAGTCCAGGACTTCATGACAGGGAGACGTGGAGTACCTTCATATTGGCTTCAAAGGAATGAATCCAAGTAAGGCTTCATGGTTAGAAAACGATAGTGAGGGAGAAATTCCCTCACTTTCCAATTAGTTGATAAATCTTTTGGCGGTCCAAAATCTTTTTAGTGGGGACGAATGATCTAGGAATACAAGTGGCCTTGAAAATAGCTCAAAAATCAAAATATTCAGATGGAACTGAAACTGAAACTTTGATCGTAGAGCTCATCGCCCTGATTCCAACAGTGCAAACGACACTCAAATCTGAGTTCGTATGCTCAATTTATTGTTGGACAAGTTTCAGGTCAAACTTGGCCAAGTGGCAGCCTTAATGAGGCAACAATTTGGCTGCGATCCGACGCATATAATCTGGCCACTCGAATGGGTGAATTTTTTGAATTGTTAATTTTTATAATATCTCTTATTTTCTAGTGTGAATATTTGAACCACTATATTTAAAAAAATACAAAAAAAAATTATAATTGGGGTGGCAGGCCACCAACCACACCACCCCACAACTATGTTATATTGTATATAGTGGGTGGAGTGTTTGGTCAATTTAGTATTCCTAAATTGATATCATTAATTGTCAACCCGGGGCTCGTAAGCTGATGAAATGAAGGTGTACTATATGTACTTAAGCAACCTCTTAGAGCTTTTTGTCGTTTGGGGGGTGTTGTTTGTGATTAATTTATCTTCCTAAGATGGAGTGATGTATTTATAAACAAATGAGTGATGGTGTGTGTGGAGTGAATTCTATATGAGTGAGGGTGTGTGATTAGTGGTTTCTAACTACTTGCTGAAAAGGAAAACTTTGAAGGAAATGAATTAAAATGAACTGAAAGCAAAGAACCACTTTCTAGTGGTATTAGACACCATTCATGCTGCTGCAAATAAAAAGTAAGGAAATCACTTAAAAGACCAATGATAATGTTTATCTCTTCCTAACTCTCTGCCTCTAACACATAGTACTGTGTAAGACACGATTAGGAAGTAGCTAAAGATAAGTCTAAGAAATGATAAAGAATGAGAAAATCTACTTTTAAAGACTAGTTATAATGTTTTGCTCTTTTTAACTCTCTGCCTCTATCACATAGTACTGTGTAAAGCACGATTAGAAAGTAGCTAAAGATTAGTCTAGAAAGCACCCAAATCCAGCTGCAAGTGATTAGTATTCTGATCTCTAAAAGATAAACAATTTATAGTAAGAGACCATTCATATGTTAGCAGACAGATTTGAGAAATAAAACTAAAAACTAGCTATGAAATAAAGTAAGAGCAGCAGCTTTGAATCTGTCAACTGAAACTACCACTAGATCTAAAGCAAACACATAAACACATTAGTAATCCTGGGTCAAAAACCTACAAAAGAGCAATGCTGATCAGCTTAAAGAAAGGATTCAAAATGAATTAAAATGAAGTGAATTATGTTGTTTATAGGTCAAGAAAAGGAAATGCTGAACATAAAAATACTATACAAGGCTAATATGAACAGGGGCCCTCCATTCACATAACCCAAGAAGACTCAAAGTGTTGAAAGCTCCAAAATAGCATTGGTTCTATTTCTCCATATGCAGAAATTCACAGTTAAGAGTGCTAGAACAGCACTATGAAAACAGAGTTTTGGAAATGCTCAAAAATTACAACAAGTTCCCAAACATACAACAAATAAAAAGTCCCTTAAGCGTACGCAGACGCAAATATTTATAGGCATCTGAAGGATGGCCTATGCGTGCTGCTAAAAACGGAAAATAACAAACTGTCATGTGCAATTAAAACTAAATAAACACGTCATGAGCCTGCGTGGGTGAGCTGGAGGTCCTGGTCATCATGGGGATTAAATCCAAAATTAGATTATGTTCCCCACGTCCTGCAAAACACGGGAAAGCCACCGTCTGAGCTGACATGACCAAACAGCTCACGCATCACCGTTAGCTGCCTTCGTTGACCGGATCTTGCCCCTGTTTGACCGGAGGTATGGATGACGTGAATGGTTGAACAAATGGCACAGGAACCTCGAGCACCTTGATACCTAAGTACCCATGTGGCTCGTTTGGCAAAATGACAC
>APFE031718914.1:0-18189 GCA_000404065.3 Pinus taeda | reverse complement strand
TTAGGTTATTTTTCTATTTTTCAAGTGATAGAAAAATAACTAGATAAAGGTTCACTTATAGGCTATTTTCTCCTTTCTCTTACCAAAAAAATGAAAAACATCTTCATAAATTCACCCTTTCATAATTTAATTTTGCATTTTTTGAATTTGATATTCACACTTTTAAAAGACTAATTTTCTTTAAAATAAATCCAAATTTAATGAAATAATCATATATGTTATATGTTGATGCTTATGCACTTATTAATATGCTTTATTTTTCTATCTTGATTGTTTGTAATCTAATCCTTTTATTCATAAACTTAAATTTTCTATTACAACTTGTGGAAACCACTACAAATCCTTAATGTTATTTTCCTACTTCTTGATAGAAAAACAAAAAGTGAAAACATCTTCATAGATTCACTTTTGAAAACCTAATTTTGACCATGTTTAGAGAGCCTTAGTTTAAAATAAATTCAAATTTAATGAAATAGTCATATATGTTACGTGTTGATGCTTATACACTTAATCACTTGAGAATATCAATATGCTTTATTTTTCTATTTTGATTTGTTAACTAATCCTGTTATTCATAAACATTAAAAGGATAATGCAAATAGGCTTTAACCCAAACCCTAACCTTATTCATTAAGAGTCATCGTCAGTGGTCATACAAAAGTTTGCATGATCTTTCTCTGGACTTGGTCCTTCTTAGAGCTTGTTGTCGAATAAGAAAGTTGGATGACCTCCTACAGTGACCCTTTACAATTAGTGTAAAATAACATTAGGATGGTGTCACAATCTCTCTCTCTCTTCTTTTTTATATGTTGACCTCTAGTTGAATCTCATTAGTTTTATACATTTTATCATATTTCTAGTGAAAAGATTTAGTGACGAATTTTATTGAAGTCGGTCATTAACTTTGCTTAGCTTTGTTTTCAAATAGATCCTTTGAGAATCACATTAAATAATTTAATGCAAGATTGCTTCCGAAAGCCATGTGTTGAATTGACCTCTACCATCTTTTTTTATTTATAATTTGTTTTTTTATTAATGATAATTCAATAAATATCTAATTTAGAAGAAAATTCTTAGAACTACCAATAGAAGCTTATTTATAAATGAATTTATCCTCATTTCTTGAATGTGCACGAGGAAGATGGAATTAACTCCCAAATATATACCCTATATGCCAAATCTCCTAATTTATAGACTACCTAAAATGGATTTAAATTTCCTTACATAGTTCTAGAAGTAACAATATGGAAGCCCATCCCCTTATAAAAGGTATGGAAAAAGATGAATTGATGTTCCATCAACTACATGTATTTATAAGAATGAAGGAGATAAACTAAAATTCAAATAAAGGTTAAATGATAAAATTCGTAAGGAAGAAGAATATAGAAAGTTGATTTGCTTCCACAGACAAGAGTTTGCTTTGAAGTTGATTTCTAAGGCATGAGATTTCAAATTTCTAATAGGTTGGAGTAAACTACAAAATTTATAAGTTAGGCTCAAGCAAATTCGTTTGAAGAACGATAACTTGA
Organism: Pinus taeda; assembly: GCA_000404065.3. Classification (NCBI taxonomy): domain Eukaryota; kingdom Viridiplantae; phylum Streptophyta; class Pinopsida; order Pinales; family Pinaceae; genus Pinus; species Pinus taeda. The sequence continues at coordinate 16,660 of APFE031718914.1, read as the reverse complement.
GAAGAGGTTGGCAAATGAGCAAGAGGATTAGAGTGAGAGTTGAAGGCAAGCCTTTTTCTAAGCAAGCGTTGATATGATTTATATGTTGTAATAATATTAAAGTTGATGAGAATGCCCCAATTGGGACATTATTGAGTGCATTGATGTTGATTTTGCTCCTCTTACTACAAGTTCTCAGAAGACCCTTAATGACCATCAAGGTATAAATTTAACCAACATGATTATCAAGTCAAGGTATAAATTTGACCAACATGATCATCAAGGTATAAACTTGACCAACACTCCTACTCATCAAGTAATTTTTTTATGACAAGTTTCCTTTTGAAATTGCCAATGCTACCTGCACATGACATTTGATTTTAATTTTCACTCATCATATAGAAATCATGTGTTATATGCTTTTGCTATTTTTTGTTGTAAACGTAAAATAATCTTTTTGTTAATATACGTTTTGTGTTTTCTAGTCAGTGTTTTTTTTTTAAATTCTAACTTGGCCATAAAATAAGCTCCAACAAAGTGGTATCATATATGTATATATTTTATATTACTTTAAAAAGATCAAACATATTCAACCATGTTCATTCTTAATGTCAAACTAGCCAATGATTTGGTGCAATTACGTATAGTCACTATTTACATAATTTCAAAGGTTTTACACGCTATGCTAAACCATTCTTGAAAAGTTTTCAAGTAGCTTGGTCAAACTCATTAACTATAATGTATTTTAAAGAGGGACAATTGATCTTTTTTTATTTCAATTTGATGAGTTGGAGTTATGAAGAACCTTATAAATAATAAAACAAGTTTGGGTCCACATTTAAATAAGAATTGGGGAGGATTCTAACATTTCAACAATAATATTATGTAGGCATGGATTATAAAGAATTCATAATCTATTGAAAATGCAACAAGAAAATCTAGTTTATCTAGTTTTGACTTTGCCTTTGTCAAACTAGACAAGAAAATCTAGTTTATCTAGTTTTAAGGTCAAACTAGATTAAAATTCTAATTTCTATTTCAGCAGGAGGTAGTTAATTGAGGTGGCATTGCACTTGTCACTCAGTTAACTCAGTGGGAAGTTTGAGTTCAATTCTATATGATTGATTACTATTTTGTAGCAATCTATTTTAGTTAATTTTAGTTATTGTCATTTTAATTAATTCTAACTGTCAGAAGAATTAGTGGAGGTCAAGTTGTGAAGGTGGAACTTCAACGACACTCAGTGATAAACCAATTAACTAATCAATCAACCCAAAATAATTATTCCATGCAGAGAATTTGAGTTACTCAGTTGAGATGGAGATTCCAAGGTAGTGTACTATTAGTTCTAGCATATTCCCATGTGTACTAGTGGTGCATGCAGTCAGAGTTTGACCTAAGGCTATTGCACAATTCCTTGGTGTGAAATTCCTAAAAAATAGGAGCAATTTCCCAAGGGAAAAACACAAGGAAATAAGAGCTCGGGAAGGCTTGAAATTGGCTAAGTGTTGACCAGGTTCAGTCAGTCAAGTAGAGGGATAGACTATACACTTGCAGGGTGTGTTCATGCTTAAGCATGCATTGTATTTTTTCTATATTATTTGATTAATGCAATATAGATAGTAAGGGTTTTGAGCAGTGGCTTTCCCCTAGATAAATCTTTGTGCATGTGTGATGTTTCCTTTTGCATGTCTATGATTTGTGTTCTAGATTGTGAATTAACTTTCGCAGATCGCTAGAGAGTCTTGTGATTTAGTAAATTTCATGAGTTTTGAATATACACATTAATTTCAACATAATCTTAAGATAAGGAAGAAGAAACAGAGCTTTCTAGTGGACACATAAACACTTAAAAGGAACAAACCTAGTTGTGTTTAGATTGTGTGAATGTATCTAAAGCATAATAGCCTTGATAACCACACATTTAAGATTTCCATATGCAACCAAAAAATAGATTTGTTTCCTATCAAATTAATAAATAAACCCATTTTATAAAAACCGATATCTATCGCCTATGTGAAAGCACTAAAGAAATTACATAGACCTCTCAAAATCAAACGAAAAACAATCGTTTTACCTACATAAACAAAAAAATCAGTTAGTGCTTTATATAGAATATCAATGGCTCATGGGTGTGGACATGTGCGGACACACAAACACTTAAAAGGAACAAACCTAGTTGTGTTTAGATTGTGTGAATATATCTAAAGCATAATAGCCCTGATAACCACACATTTAAGATTTCCAAATGCAACCACAAAATAGATTTGTTTCCTATCAAATTAATAAATAAACCCATTTTATAAAAACTGATATCTATCGCCTATGTGCAAGCACTAAAGAAATTACATAGACCTCTCAAAATCAAATGAAAAACAATTGTTTTACCTACATAAACAAAAAAATCAGTTAGTGCTTTATATAGAATATCAATGGCTCATGGGTGTGGACATGTGTGGACACACAAACACTTAAAAGGAACAAACCTAGTTGTGTTTAGATTGTGTGAATGTATCTAAAGCTTAATAGCCTTGATAACCACACATTTAAGATTTCCATATGCAACCACAAAATAGATTTGTTTCCTATCAAATTAATAAATAAACCCATTTTATAAAAACTGATATCTATCGCCTATGTGCAAGCAATAAAGAAATTATATAGACCTCTCAAAATCAAATGAAAAACAATTGTTTTACCTACATAAACAAAAAAATCAGTTAGTGCTTTATATAGAATATCAATGGCTCATGGTTGTGGACATGTTGTGTGGAGTCTCAACCTTTAAGCTTTAGCCTTCAATGTTCATGATTTATGGTTAAGTGTATACAATGTAGGATCACATGGTGTGACTAAATTACACCATAATATATAACTCACATATCAAATTAACTGTTAGAAAAATTAAGTAACCTTCATTAGTGATGTGCACATTTTGAAATGGTCAATATTTGATGATTAAATAAGAAAAATATGGGTAATTACTCATCAAATTTAACCCATGACCATGAAAACCTCCTCCTACAATTGGCATGTTTACTGTTTAGTATAGGGTTATATTTATGGTCTTATACATTGAATTAGGAAATCTACAATTTACCATGACCAACCTCCTTCTACAATTGGCATATTTACTATTTAGTATAGGGTTATATTTATGAATTAGGAAATCTACAATTTTTTTTAGATAACCTAAACTAGGTGGTGTTGCATTCATGCATATCCAAGTAAATGTATTTTTGATCTATAAATATAAAAAATAAGTCTTGCATTTGTATTCATATCATGTTGATTAAAATTCTTAAAAGCACCACCATATCAAGTGCCTAGCTTGATCTCTATAACAATCTTTATCTCATGGGTGTTGGTTTTTTCTCATCATTATATGCCATAAAGGTAACATAGTCTTGGCTATTTTTTCTTGTATATCCATAACTACATTAGTTTTCTAAACCTTTAAAAATTAATTTCCTAAAGCTAAATCACCGAATAATTTTTTAATTAAAAACTCAACTCACATCCTTTCCGGCCTTTCAATTCAAAAAATTTAGGGCTAACTTGATCTCTATAACAATCTTTATCTCATAGGTGTTGGATTTTTCTATCATTATATCCCATAAATTTAACATAGTCTTGGCTATTTTTTGATTTGAAATTATTTTTTAAGGTTTAGAAAACTAATGTGGTTGTGGATATATAAGAATAAAGCTAAATCCTTTCAAATCAAAAATTTTAGTTTTCGTACCTTTTGAACCTATATTTCACACCCACCAATTTCACGTTTTGGAAACATTAATTTTGAACTTCTACCACATATATGGTTAATGCAATTTTCGAAATAAATACACATTCTTTGCTTGTGCAGATAGCTTCTACCACATATATATGATACGATATCTGGTTATTGCGATTTTCGAAACAAAATTTATACACATTCTTTGCGTATGCAGATAATCGCTGAAAAGCCAAAAAGCGCCGTTGCCGGGGATCGAACCCGGGTCACCCACGTGACAGGCGGGAATACTTACCACTATACTACAACGACATACATGCTATTTTAAAATTAATCATTACACTTTGTAAACGTTGGTTTTGACAAATCCAAATAATCACCACCATAGTACCACAAATTATTCAACCCAAATAATCACCACCATAGTACCACAAATTTTTTTTTTTTGGGTTCAAAATGCCTTAAAAACGTGCCTGGAAAATTATAATTTTCAAAAACATAGTATTAACCATGTAAACCTTTATTTTTAGGAAGGCAAAAAGGGCGGTAAAATTTGATATAAGTTGTAAAAGGAAAACATGCTCATGAAAACATATAATATTATTGCAATATTGAATATGGAAATGGTTCATCAATTTACATGGTTATTGTGAACACTTATTTATTGATTTGAGAGGCTCATTCTATAGTCTAATACGATGTGTAACGTTGTTCGCCTGTGATCAATGAAAAATCTAAATCTAAAAATAAATAACTAATTATACAAAACGTTTAAATGATGTCAGCTCATAAAAACATTTACACGTTCATGTTAGATCTGTATTTAAGATGGATCTATGCTGGTTTTATAGATTTTCTTTAAATGTGAGTGATCAGTTCATGGTTTTGTTGCTTATAATTCCTCCAAAGTATGATAAAGTTCTATGAGCATGAGCATTGTATATGGAACTTTGATGTACCTTTGACAAAATCATGAACATGAGGAATTGTACCTAGGTGAATTTGCACTATGTATGTATCTTGATTTGTCTCATCATAGTTGTTCGATGAAAATGAGTGTCAGGAGAAACTGAAAAATAGAGTCATGTATAATTCTAGAAGATCAAGGGTCTTTGGCCTTGACTCAATGGAAAATTGCTATTGAATCAATGAAAGTTGACATGGTCATTCAACCCATCAAACATACATACTGATCAATGGGATCTTGCACATGCCCTCAGTTTGTTGCGACGGAAATTTAAGGTAGTTGTGAGGAACAAAGAGCCTAACACTTCGAGGAGTTTGATAACTCTTGTTGTGGAAAGGATAAGGACTAAGACGGACCTATGAGACCAATTATGAATTTCTCTTTGAAGGCAGGTTAATGAAGAAAATAGTGGGAGGAGGGGTGTTGGGCCTAAAGGGACATCATGATTGGCAGATGCACCACCTTGGGATTGGGCTAAACCTAAGTGTGACACTTCTTATTTTTGCATTGTAAAGCATTTAATATGGTTTTGCCTCATCGTGGCTTATGTACATAGTTCATGTTTTATGTTGTCCTTTCTCACTTATTCTATATAAAAAAGAGGAAAGAGCCTTAGTCATTAATTAGATGTATTTTTTTTATTATCTTTTTTTCTTTTTGTTTTGGAGATTTTATAGAGTGTAAAATTTAGAGTTTATGTTAATAATAGGGATGAGTTTTGGTTTTATCACTTGCGTGATGCATAAGAAGGTCTAAATTGTGTGTGATCTAAACCCTAAACAAACGACATGGAGTGCTAGAGGAGTAAAAGAGTCTTGGAGCTTGGTATGTAACTTAGTTTGAAGAAGACTTGGAGATTAGGTTTATGTAATTGTAATATTCCATTGTAACGTAATCTAGAGGTTTTAGTGCTTTTGAATTCCAAGAGAAGAAGACCTAGGGATTGTGGGATGCAAAGCATAGGATGAATAAGAAGTTTGGAAGCTAGTGTTAGGATTTCTCTCCTTATAATCATATGATATAAGAAATCATATTGTTTTAGTAATGTAAACCCTAATGTAAGACATGAGCATTAGAGGAGTGAAGAAGATCAAAAGTTTATGTGATGCAAGCTTGGAGAATCTATTAGAAGACTTGTATGATGCAAGTAGTAGATCAAGGATGGATTTGTTGGTTTTCATGCCAACTTGTAGTTAAGCCTTTGGAGTAGCTAGGAGTAGCTTGGTGGGATGTATTGCTAGTTAATGATTGTTGGTTAGGGCTTATTGTTGATGGTGGATGCCCTAACTAGGGTTTGGATGCAATTGGAGTTTCCTAGCCTAGGATAAGTAGATAGGACATGTTTCAATGGATCGCGATGACTTAATGGAATGTACTTCAATTTTCATTATGTTGAAATATGAAGTGTACCTTTGTTGTCCAAATATTGTGCATTGCATGTCTAAAAAATCAAACTTAGCTTCTCATATTTATGAGTAACTTCCAGGGATATTTGTTGTGTTAATTTATCATGAACAATTAGCAAACCTATGAAGTGATTTAACAAGCTAAGATGGAACTAAAGGCATGGATTTAGGGTTTCCATAAATATGTTGTCATAACGTATTTTTCAAATCTGATTTGTAAAGGGGATTAAGCTCTCAACATTGTGAATATTCTCCCATTGAAGTGCATTATTTTGATGGTTGTTTTATTGAGCTACCTAGTTATTTTGGTTGGACATAAGTAAAATATATGTTGTAATTAATTTTAGATTCAACCACAAGGCTAGCAAGAAACAAATCTAAAGAACCTCAAGTATTGAGATAATTTTTTCTAAATTTGTTTTACGAATAAATTCTTGAAATTTCCACAATAAAGTGGTGCGCATTGCATCCATATGTGATCCTACAATATGTGGAATAGTAACCTTGCCTCATGTAGTTGTAGATGATAGTAATGGAACAACATTTTCCTAAGTAACTTCCAAAAGAGACCCTTATTTGTCCTTTACATATATTGTGGTCATATAATCCCATATTTCCATTTTAAAAAAATATGTTTCTAGATGAGTCTCTTCATGAATTCGATAAACACAGAGAAAATGTTGTAGCTCAAGTTTTTACTATGTCCCATCAATGGGTAAAATTTCTATTACTTATTACAAATTTCAACAAAAAATGTTAGATAACTCGACTTGGTGAAAGACTCAAGGTTGTTAATTCAATAATGGTGGTCTCAAGCACCTAGTATTGGTGACTCATGGTATTGAACTTATGGTATTACATGTAGTTAAATCCTTTAAAACCCATGGGTATTCTCCATTGTAATGGCCCAAAGTTGAGTGGAAGGCTCACTTGGTAGGGAGCAAGGTATTGGATCAGTTAACTATGTTTAAGTCAACTAGAGATGGTTTTTCTCTAGTTGGGGTTTTCCAGGGTAAATCATGGTATCCATTTTTTATGTGTATTCTTGCTATGTGTACCTATTATATTTTAATATCTCTCATTTTTATAACAAGTGGTATTAGAGCCAAATGAAAAACTCAAGAAGAGAAGTTTCTAACTCGTCAAGGAAGAACTACAGTGTTTAGTCAATCTGCAAAGGGGTCAAGAGCAATACATGAACAACCCACATGGGGATGCCATGAGATAATTGGCTCAACAAGAAAATGTAGAGGTAAAGATCAAAGCGAAGGTAGAAAAAAACCATATCAATATGTTGGTTGTGATGAAGTGACATGAGAACACTTGGTGTGAGCAGGTATGTTGAAGCAAGAGTATGGTAAGATAAGAACAAGTCTAGACATAGACCTATGTAACAACCCCATCATCACCCTCTTTTGAATAATGTTGTAAACATTAAAATGCAAATTTATATGTATCAATGTAAATAATAAAACATGATGACTGGGCTAAGAGGGAGACTAATTCAGGCTATGTGGAGTGGAAGTCATGGGGGAAATGTCTTGTAAGTTTGTTTAAGGGAGGATACAAGTTTGAAGTCTACATTAATGAACCACGGTCTCCATGTTGCATTTAAGAAGCAGATTGAGGTTGCGCAAAGGCCTGTGTAAGAGAGAGTTATCCGGATTGGATCATTAAATTATTTGACATCCATCTTGATGCATTTGGAGTGGAAAAATTGGAGGAATCAACTCAATGGACTGTTTTTATTGGCGAGGCCAAGTTTGGAAAAACGAGGTCCAAAAATTTCTAGGAGCGTTTTGAGGCTTCAAACGACATATTTTGGGTGTAAAAGTTTGCCCCTTATTAGAGCACGTTTTCATGCTATTATACACACAAAGATAATTCCAATGATGCAAGAATCACATCAATCGAAGTCCATATGAAAAAGTGATGCCACTCAGAAGTTGACCTTCATGTTTTCACACCTATAGTTCAAGAGGATGCCACATCACCCCCCGTTATTCATGGAAAATGCCTAGCCATGTGTTTTTGATGTAAACGACTCTAGAAGAGTCTATTTTGTAACTCTAGTTAAGAGTTGATGTAGTCAAAGTTAACTACTAACAGGCTATAAGGCTATGTTATAATTGGGCCGCTAGGAGGAAGACGCATTCGATTCTTTCAAGAGCATTTCCTTCCATAACAGAGCAAAGATAGCCAAAAGAGATAGGAGGTACAAGACATAGAGAGGATCTGTGTACTGTAGCAGCCCACATGCCACATGCATTACTTCTTTGTACTTGCAACCATATTTCCAGACAGAGAAAGAGAGTAAAGCAACCTCACCTTCCAATTGGGTTTTCTCCCAAAAGGGTTTCCTAGAGAGAATATCTTGTGTCTTATGTGTGTGTGAGCTTATTTTTTCATTCTCTACTTTTCTCCTTGATTTACTTTTACACGCATGCACTAATTACAGTAAAATCTACATATCTAGAAATTAAATAAAACGATAACATTGTAGAATCTCATAGTTTTAATATAATATTGGCAGATCCATTGTGACGAAAAGTCTAATGGAATATCCATGGAAATTTATAGATGGTTTGGTATCAGAGTAGGTTTATTTGGGTTTTTTTTTTTTTTGTGTGTGGAGATTGCAGGGATCTAGATTGGTGGGGCCAAAAATCGTAAAACCCTAATCATGGATGACGAATCTGTAAACGAACCTCGTGATCCTGTAGAGGTGAGTTTTTTGCGGCTCGAACAACAAGTCGCAGATATAGACGAAAATGTAATCCTCCTCATGGAAGCCCTAAGCAATAAGTTGGGGATATTTGGAGAAGACAGGTATTCAAATGCACACGAAAAATCAAAATGGGGAATAGAAGATTGGGGAGAAACGGAGAACCAACTAAATAAAGAGCTAGGAAAAGATCAACCCAATTCGAGTGTGGTGAATTAATTGCAGTCCTTGTTTAAATTAGAAGAAAAATTTGATATCAAGTCGCACCATAGGGAGATATACGCTCTAAAGCTAAACCACTGGTTGCAACAACTGGAAGTTTATTTTTGTGTCCATCAGATCAAGGGCGGAAGATCTCATTTATGCGACTGAAATTGGAGGGCCATGCACTGAATTGGTGGGAGAGCCACACAAAAACCCTGAGGTTGGAGCTAGAATCTCTAGTGACTAAGTGGGAGGATTTCAAAACCCTAATTAAACCATATTTTTATCCCATTGGGTATCAAGAGGACCAGTGGATCAAGTGGCATTACTTCAGGAAAAAGCTGGGCCAAAGCGTACGTGAGTATACCACAAAATTAAGAAAGATGGCTATAATGTTGGGTATCTCTCCAAAGAACCCAGATGTACTCCTTAAGTATTTGGGGGGTCTGCACCGCCATCTACGTGAGCAAGTGTTGTTGTTCAAACTCAAAACAATGGACGAGGCTTGTGTATAGGCACAATACCTGGAGAACAAAGTCCTCAAAAGAGTGCAATCAAGTGGATCGAAGCAAAAGGAGTAACAAGGCAATTCTAAGGAGGGGAAGAAGAAGCAAAAGGGGGAAAGGATAAAAAGATGATAGCCACACCACACCAATGCAAAGATCATAGAAACCACTGCAACCACTGTAACATTGATGGCCATACAGAGGAGAAGTGTTGGAAGTTGCATCCAGAGCTAAACCCGAAGAATAAGAAGAAAGATAATAAGGATAAGAATATCATGGCCACTGATTCGAGCAACCAAGTTGAAAGCATCTCGGACGTGGATGAGAAGATAGTTTGTACATCAGCGTAGAAGAGTGAGAATATGAGTATCCTTCAACAACAAGAAGAGAAAGAAAAGAACAAACTCTTCCATATAAAGATACAGGTCAAGAAGACAAAGGTTGATGCTTTGTTTGACTCAAGATCATAGGCAAATCTCGTTGCAGCAGATCTGGTCAAGAAGTTGGGTTTGGAAATTTGTGATCATCCAAACCCATATCCATTGGGATGGGTAAATAAGGATGTCGAGCTGAAGGTAACAAAATAGTGTCGAATTAGATTTAATATCAGTGTTGATTTTATTGATGAAGTAGATCTAGATGTGGTTCCTCTTGATGTATGTGGAATTGTGTTTGGGAGTCCATACATGTACACGCATGATGCAATATTCATGAGGGGAGCCAACCAGTACCAGCTCATCAAGGATCTAGAATCGTTCATCATCGACGCAGACAAAAACAAGTCGAAAATTACATTGGTAAGTGCCAACCAACGCAAGAAATTGATCAGTTCTAGCAAGAAGTATGTTTTATTGTTTTTAAGAGAAATTTAGTCTATAGAGGGGTTAATAAGAGGCAAGGCATCCCTAGAGGGGTGTACTAAGAAACAAAAACAACAATTAGAGGAGTTGCTATAGACATATAAGGACGTGTTCCAAGAGCCTAAAGGGTTACCCCTAAGAGATAAGTGGAGCAAGAGATCCAACTATTTCCACACTCTCCATTGCCAAATATTGGGATGTACAGGCACTTTGTTATAGAAGCAAGTGAGGTGAAGAAACAGTTGCAACAACGGCTAGAATAGGGTGTCATTCGATCGAGTACATCATCATTGTGCCAAAGAAGGATGGGACTTGGCTGATGTGTAGAGATTACATGGTGTTGAATAAAATCACGCTCAAGAACATATACCCCATGCCCAGGATGAATGATATGCTATATCAATTGCAACAAGCAAAGTATTTCAACGAGCTGGACTTGAAGTTTGGATATCACCAGGTTCGAGTCAAAGAAGAATATACATGGAAGACCACCTTCAAAACTAGGCAAGGTTTGTACAAGTGGTTAGTTATGCCATTTGGCCTATGTAATGCACCAACTACATTTATGAGATTAATGAATGATGCACTATGAATTTTTATAGATTCATTTGTTATTGTCTATTTGGATGATATATTGGTATATAGTGCTACCTGGGAGGAGCATATGTCACATTTGACACAGGTGCTGGAAACATTGAAGAAGCATCAGTTGCTAGAAAATCTCAAGAAGTGTGAGTTTGCACAACTGTCTTTGGTGTATATGTTTATGTGATTGGTGGAGGAGAAATGAAGATAGATCCTTCCAATATGGAGGCCATCATGAAATGGTCGGTGCCTACTAATGTTACAAAGGTTAGGAGTTTCATTGGCGCAGCAAAATACCTGAGGAAATTCATAGCCTCATTTTAGCGGTAGCAGCATCACTCCACGCTATAACAACAAGTGGCAAGAGTTTCCATTGGGGAAAAGGTCTATAGAAGACTCTCGATGAGTTAAAGAAGAAGATCAATGAAACACTAGTTTTGGAATTACAAAAAATGCAGCAACCCTTTAAAGTGGAGACATATGCAAGTGGGTATGCTATGGGAGTTTTCTTAATGCAAGGAGGAAGGTCCATTTGCTACCATTCTGAAGTATTTCATGGGGAAATTTTTAACTACCCTACCTATGATAAGGAGCTCTATGCCATAGTGAAAGCTGTGAAGAAGTGGAAGCACTCTCTGATGGGAAATGAGACAATAATCCACATAGATCACCAACCGTTACAATACTTGCTAGCCCAAAATAAGGTACAAAAGACCAAGAATTACAAGTGGATGTGGTTTTTACAACAGTTTCATTTGGTGATCAAGTATAAGAAGGGCAGCACAAACAAGTTGGTCGATGTGCTTTCAAGGCCACCCACTTCAAAGATTGCAGCTTTGGGGACTCTTATGCACATGGATCCATTCACCCATGATGCATACATATAGGCATATTCAAAAGATGAGGACTTCAAGGAGGTGTATTAACAGTTGCAGAGTCAAAGTCATGTGCACGATGGCGATAACATTGTTGACTACCATCTCTAGGATGGTTACTCTACAAGCTAGATAAGTTATGTGTTCCTAAAGGTGAGCGATTGTAGCTGATTAGAGAGGCACACACCTCCAAGGTCGTGGGGAACTTTGGTGTAGGGAAGATTGTGGATAAATTGTAGATGTATGTGTATTGTCCCAAGATGCAAGAGAGTATCTAGGTTCATAAGAGGATGCATGCTTTGTTGTACCAACAAGCCTTGCAATAAGAAACATGGTTTGTATCATCCCGTACTTGTACCTACTCATCCTTGGGAAATCATTTCCATGGACTTTGTGGGAGGTTTACCGAAAAATAGGAAGGGACATAACTATAGTTGTCAGGTTTAGCAAGATGTGTGTTATGATGCCCTATAAAAAGACCATTAGTGGACAAGAAGCAACAAACTTGTTCTTTGGACAAGTGTGGGTGCACTTTGGGATACCAATGAGCATCATTTCAGATAGGGATACAAGATATCTCAGTCCATTCTAGACTACAATGTGGGAGAAGATGGACACAAATTTGAAGATATCTACAACATTCCATCCCCCAGACAGACTGGCATACATAAGTAGTCAATAGGACTTTTGTGCAAATTTTGAGGGGTTACAAACAAAAGAATTCAAAGACTTGGGATGAAAATAGGGTATATATACAACATTCTTATAATAAGTAGTCCACACTTCTATAGGAAAGTCCCCATTTGAGACTTATTTTGGATATTCCCCCCCTTCACCTTTGGATATTGCATATGGGCAACAAGGAGGAGTGAAGGAAGATCTTATGGGAGATAATTTGAGGGTTGAAAATTTATAGAGAAGATCAAGAAGATCCATTTACAAGTACATGAAAAATTACAAAAGTCACAGGAGAAGTATAAGTCCAGGCATGATCATCACAAAGCAGAGAAACCATTCAAGGTGGGAGACAGAGTATGGCTACAATTGAACAAGGAGAGGCTGCAGGGGCCTGGTAAGAAAATCAAGGCTCTCATATATGGTCCCTTTGAGATACTGGAAAAGGTGGGTGATAATAGCTATTGACTCATTTTACCACCATATATACGCGTTTACTTGGTTTTTAATGTAGAGAATTTGAAACTTTATGAGCCTTCCATGTTAGATTAGGAAGAGGAACATGTCCTAGCTTTCGTGGAGGATTTGGCACTAGACGCTCAGGCAGAGCTAATAGAAGATACAATTTTGCAAAAGAGGTCCGAAACTACAAAACAAGGGCTACAAGAACTTTGGCAGATTAGGTTGAAGGGACAACTTCCAGGAAAAGCTAAATGGTACACCCGAGAGAAGGTAGAGGAAAACATTCCTCATCTCATTCAGTAAAAGATTTTGGGGACCAAAAGCCTTCCAAAATGGGGAGGTGTGATCCGAATTGAATCATTATATTATTTTTCATCCATATCGATGCATTTGGAGTGGAAAAAATGGAGGAATCAACTCATGGGACCATTTTTACTCGTGGGGCCTAGTTTGGCAAAAGGGGGTACAAAACCTTCCAGCAGCGTTTTGAGGCTTCAAATGATGTTTTCTGGGGGTAAAATTCCACCCCCATTAATGGAGTGGAGCACCTTTTCATGCTATTCTACACACAAAAAGCTTTCCAACGATGCATGAATCATGCCAATCAGAGTCTGTATGCAAAACTTATGCCACTCAGAAGTTGACCTTCCTATTTTCACACCTATAGTTTGGGAGGATGCCATGTCAGCCCCCATTATTCATGAAAAATGGGGTAGCCATGTGTTTTTTATGTAAAAGACTCTAGAATATTCTATTTTGCAACTCTAGTTAAGAGTTGATGTAGTCAAGCTTAAGCACTAGTAGGCTATCGGGTTGTGTTATAACCAGGTCACTAGGAGGAAGAGGCATTTGATTCTTTCGAGAGAACTTTGTTCCATAGCAGAGTAAAGATAGCCATGAGAGATAGGAGGTAGATCACATAGAGAGGATATGTGCACTATAGCAGCGCATGGGCCATAGGCGTTACTTCTTTGTACCTGCAACCATATTTCCGAACAGAGAAAGAGAGAGAAGTGACCTCACCTTCCAACTGGGTTTTCTCCCAAAAGCGTTTCCCAGAGAGAATATCTTATGTCTTGTGTGTGTGTGTGTGATTATTTTTTCATTCTCTACTTTTATGCTCGATTTACTTTTACATGCATGCACTAATTACAATAAAATCTACAGATCTAGAAATTAAATAAAACTGTAATAATGTAGAATCTCATATTTTTAATATAATATTATCATATATGTTGTGACGAACTGTCTAGTGGAATATCCACGAAAGTTTACAAATCACAGAGGCATGGATGGATATGCATTTAAGCCTGCATATGGAGCTACTTCTGAGAGGAGGAGACAAAGACATTGACAACCCTCATTTATGCCTGCGCATGGGTTGTCATTGAAAAAAAACACAAGGGTAAAATACATTTTAATGATACATATGGGCTTGGAGGAAAAAGAATGAACACAGACACTACAGGTAGTATATGAGGTTCTGGTTAACACGCCACCATACAATGTGTTGGAAAAAGAGGACAAACGAACATAAAAAAACACAAGAAGGAGATACAAAAGAATAGAGGAGAACACGTCTGAGTGTAGGGGAATAACCAAAAAGGAAATAATTGTCTGTGAGACCAAGTGGAGAGGAGGATAAAGTATTACAGTGGAGAATAGAATGTGTAACAAGTGCCCTAGATCCTTGTTGGTGTATCATGAAGATCTTAAGTAGAGCTCTGGATTCCCAGTTCTTTTGTTAACAAGTGGAGGCTAGCTCTCTAGATTCCTGGAATCTTGTAGAAGATAGGTGGAGGCACTAGGTTTTGGATTCATGATTTTCAAAGTAGGTGGAGAGTGTTGGGTCTCTAAACTCTTGTTGTGTTATTGGTGTGGAGAAATAGAGTTTTGTATTCCTCGAACTAGTTGTGGGTTGGAGCTATAGAAACTCTGCATTCCCTGAATTGGTTGTTGGGTGGAGCTTTAGATGCTTTTGATTCCTTCTTTTGATTGTGATTGGGTGGAGACAATGCACTCTACATTCTTGGAATTTAGGTGGAGGCTCGTTGGACTCTGTCTTCCCATGTGAATATGCATGTGATTGGTGTGATTATCCCTTGAGAACTTCGCTTCACATGCTTTAAATTAGGCTTGAAGTTCGTTGCTTGTAATAAATAACAACAATGCAACTAGCCTATGGTTGGGTGGAGAGTTGAAGTCCCAGTCTTAGTTTCTAGTGATTCATTTCTTAAGATAAGTTGCCTATTAATATCACCATGTATTTAAATTCAATATAAATGCTTCATGTCATTATTAAACTGCACGTGTTGTTCATGAGGAATGTATGTTCATGTGTATATTTATGAATTGATGCCTTTTCATTACTATGATGAGAGAGTATATGAGGAATTTGTGTTTAATTAGTTGATTTATTGTATTGAAATGACTTCTATCACATGGCCCTAGACTGTTGAATTGTTTAAAGAAATAGTGTTTCTCTATAAATGGTTGTAAATGCATGGGTATGGAACCTTCCATCAGACTGATAAGAAATTGATAATACAACTTAGGAGAGATAGGTCAAATGTGGCTAAGTGTCGAAGGAGTCCTCTATTGGTTTTATAAGCTTAAGAGAGATAGTTGCAAATTGTATAGTGGATGAAAGAGCATTGGCGGAAGGAAATTCTTGTCTTATGATGGGGGGAACTCCCTTCCTTCCCCGAAGTGAAGAGCATGTGTAAATTGGTGTAGTCTCAAGAGATGGGAGCCGAGAGAGACTTTACTCTCGTTAGAAGGTGGATCCGTGAACCCTCATGATTGTTATTCATGTGAGTGCTCCATTGAGAGGGAGAAATATAGAGAAAGATGGAAAGTTGTTCTTGCCGAAAATGGAAAAGTATTTATGTCACGTTCACAACCCTTTTGGAAATGTACTATAGTGTTGTAACGAGAGATGTCAGGATGGGGTATCCCTAGAAGTCGATGGAAAATTTCATGTCACGAGGTGATGCCACCTCATGGTGACAATGTTGTGGCGAAGGATGTCGCGATCGACAGAGTCTGAGAGATGGGAAATATGTCGATGCTTGATAGTAATATTGTTAGAAATTTTTATATTACATAGAAATGAAACACATAAAATATTGCAAAAACACAAACACATAAAACACATAAAACAAGAGAGACACAGATATACATGGTTCACCCAATTTGGGCTGCATCCGCGGAGAAACAACCAATCCTTCCTTTTATATTATCCAACAAAATGAAGAGATACAACTTACAATAGATGTGTTGTAATTTCCTCTTCACTCTCACACAATATCCTCTCCCTTTCTCGCTTAGAATACACACATATACACAACCGTAATACAATTCCATCATATATAGAAAGGGGTGATATTGACTAAGAAATTACAATATTTTACAAGGAAATTTTACATTTATTCTTAGCTTCGGGGAAAGGGGGGGCTAATAAAATCATTGTCGCCTGCCCCCCTTGGACCCCCCTGACAACGATCAAGGTACCCAATTCACCTCCAAGTTAGTCAAGGACATTACAGACAAATATAAGATCAAGCATAGGAAAAGCACACCCTATCATCCACAGGCCAATGGGCAGGTGGAATCTACAAACAAAACTTTGGAGGGTATCATTATTAAAACTGTTGCCATGAACAGGAAGAATTGGGAGGAAA